>JAJPUD010008388.1:62836-90340 GCA_023553655.1 Myrmecobius fasciatus
CAACAAAATAGATAAACCTCTAGTTAATTTAATTAGAAAAAGGAAAGAGGAAAATCAAATTGTTAGTCTCAAAAATAAAAAGGGAGAACTTTCCACCAATGAAGAGGAAATCAGAGCAATAATCAAGAGTTACTTTGCCCAACTGTATGCCAATAAATTTGATAAGCTAAGTGAAATGGAGGAATATCTTCAAAAATATAGATTGCCCAGATTAACAGAAGAGGAAATAAATTACTTAAATAGTCCCATTTCAGAAAAAGAAATAGAACAAGTCATTAATCAACTCCCTAAGAAAAAATCCCCAGGACCAGATGGATTTATATGTGAATTCTACCAAACATTTAAAGAACAATTAACTCCAATATTATATAAACTATTTGAAAAAATAGGGAATGAAGAACTCCTACCAAACTCCTTTTATGATACAGACATGGTACTGATACCTAAACCAGGTAAAACAAAAACAGAGAAAGTAAATTATAGACCAATCTCCTTAATGAATATTGATGCAAAAATCTTAAATAAAATATTAGCAAAGAGATTACAGAAAATCATTCCCAGAATAATACACCATGACCAAGTAGGATTTATACCAGGAATGCAGGGATGGTTCAATATTAGGAAAACTATTGACATAATTGACTATATTAATAACCAAATTAACAAAAAACATATGATAATCTCAATAGATGCAGAAAAAGCATTTGATAAAATCCAACATCCATTCCTATTAAAAATATTAGAGAGCATAAGAATTAATGGACGTTTCCTTAAAATAGTCGGTAGCATCTATTTAAAACCATCAGCTAGCATCATATGTAATGGTGATAAACTGGAACCATTCCCAATAAGATCAGGAGTGAAACAAGGTTGCCCACTATCACCATTACTATTCAATATTGTATTAGAAATGCTAGCCTTGGCAATAAGACAAGAAAAAGAGATTAAAGGAATTAGAGTAGGTCATGAGGAAACCAAATTATCACTCTTTGCAGATGATATGATGGTCTACTTAGAGAACCCTAGAGAATCAACTAAAAATCTATTAGAATTAATCCACAACTTTAGCAAAGTTGCAGGATACAAAATAAATCCACATAAATCATCAGCATTTTTATACATCACCAACAAAATACAACAGCAAGAGATACAAAGAGAAATTCCATTCAAAATAATTATCGATAGTATAAAATATTTGGGAATATATCTGCCAACGGAAAGTCAGGATCTATATGAGCAAAACTACAAAACACTCTCCACACAAATAAAGTCAGATCTAAACAACTGGAAAAACATCAAGTGCTCTTGGATAGGTCGAGCGAATATAATAAAGATGGCAATACTACCTAAACTAATCTATCTATTTAGTGCTATACCAATCAAACTCCCAAGAGATTATTTAACTGACCTAGAAAAAATAACAACAAAATTCATCTGGAAAAACAAAAGGTCAAGACTTTTAAGGGAATTAATGAAAAAAAATGCAAATGAGGGTGGCCTAGCTGCACCAAATCTAAAACTATATTATAAAGCAGTGGTCACCAGAACCATTTGGTACTGGATAAGAAATAGAGTAGTGGATCAGTGGAATAGGTTAGGTTCACAGGACAAAATACTCAATGACAATAGTAATCTAGTGTTTGATAAACCCAAAGACCCCAGTTTTTGGCATAAATACTCACTATTTGACAAAAACTGCTGGGATCATTGGAAACTAGTATGGAAGAAATTAGGCATTGACCCACACCTAACACCATATACCAACATAAGGTCAAAATGGATTCATGATCTAGGCATAAAAAATGATATTATGAACAAATTAGAACAATGTAGGATGGTTTACCTCTCAGACCTGTGGAGGGGGAAGGAATTTGTGACCAAAGAAGAACTAGAGGTCATCATTAATCACAAAATAGATAAGTTGGACTATATCAAGTTAAAAAGTTTTTGTACAAACAACATGAATGCAGACAAGATTAGAAGGGTAGCAGTAAACTGGGAAAATATATTTACATCCAGAGGTTCCGATAAAGGCCTCATTTCGAAAATATATGGAGAATTGACTCAAATATATAGGAATTCAAGCCATTCTCCAATGGATAAATGGTCAAAAGTTATGAACAGACAATTTTCAGACGAAGAAATTGAAACTATTTCCAGTCACATGAAAAGGTGCTCCAAGTCACTATTGATCAGAGAAATGCAAATTAAGACAACTCTGAGATACCACTACACACCTGTCAGATTGGCTAAAATGACAGGAAATGATAATGATAACTGTTGGAGGGGATGTGGGAAAACTGGGACACTGATACATTGTTGGTAGAACTGTGAAAGGATCCAACCATTCTGGAGAGCAATTTGGAGCTATGCTCAAAAAATTATCAAACAGTGCATACCCTTTGACCCAGCAGTGTTTCTACTGGGCCTATATCCCAAAGAGATTTTAAAGGAGGGAAAGGGACACACATGAGCAAAAATGTTTGTGGCAGCCCTTTTTGTAGTAGCAAGAAACTGGAAATTGAAAGGATGCCCATCAATTGGAGAATGGCTGAACAAATTATGGTATATGAATGTTATGGAATATTATTGTTCTGTAAGAAATGACCAACAGGAGGATTTCAGAGAGGACTGGAGATACTTGCATGAACTGATGCTGAGTGAAATCAGCAGAACCAGGAGAACTATATACACAGCAACAAGACTATACGATGATCAATTTTGATGGACATGGTTCTCTTCAACAATGATGTGATTCAAACCCATTGTTCAGCGATGAAGATAGTCATATACATCCAGAGAGAGGCCTGTGGGAACTGAGTGTGAACCACAACACAGCATTTTTAATGCTTTCTGTGAATATTTCCATGCATTTTGTTTTCCTTCTTAGGTTGTTTTTCCTTCTTCTCTTTCTAGATCTGATATTTCTTGTGCAGTAAGATAACTGTATAGATATGTATACATGTATTGTATTTGTCATATAATTTATCCTATTTAGCATGTATTAGATTACCTGTCATCTAGGGGTGGGGGTTGGGGGGAAGGAGGGGAAAAGCTTGGGGAAAAAAAAGTTTTTGCAAAGGTCAATGTTGAAAAATCACTCATATGTTTTGTAAATAAAAAGCTTTATATATTAAAAAAATAAAAATAAAGGAAAGTAAAAAAAGAGAGTATTATCTATGTACTTGAAAATCATCTAGCTTTTCTTTCCTTGGACTAAGCCTTTTTCCCTTAAATATCCTCATAACATTAAAGTTTTCAGATAAAATGGGCAAAATTATGTTGTAGCCATGTTTTCATTGCATCATACCATCTTTCTACCAAGACTTTTAAAAGAATTATTATTAATAAGCCAAATAAATGTATAGGATTTTTAATCTTATTAATGTCCCCCAAAACCATATAGAAAACATTGCATTAATTTTCTATTAAACTGACTAAATATAAAGTTTGATTCAATGTCATTTTTTCCAAAAAAATGCTATTTTGTGTATAAAATAATAAAAAAATAAGAAAGACAAAAGTGTTTGCATCATTCTGAGCAATAGTTATTACTGAGCAGACTTTGTAGCATCCTTCCTATTTTCCCAAAAGCTAGCTTACCCCCAGAGTTCTCCTTCTTTGTTAAGCATTCATCTCATGCTTTTATGGCCCATGAAGAATATATTATTCTCTTTATCTTCAATGTTTTTTTGTTCTTCCTCTTGTGAATTTTCAGTTTATTTCACTGAAGAATTTCTCTCCTTACATTTCATATTTCTATGCCAGGATCAACAGAACAGCAATTCTACCCATAATACTATAATGGAAGCATTTGGTCTGTATCAACTCTGGTGTAATTAGCAGATGTAGTGTATGATTTTGATAGTCTCACTAGAGTTCTCCAACTAATAAATTAATTTGGTTTTAGATTTATATAAGATCCTACTACTTCCCTTCTCAACAGCCCTCCTCACTAAAAGAGAAGGATATCTATGCAAGGCTTTAGTTCTTGTAATGCCTCAAAAAGTTTACTTTTCATTCCCATTAGTATAAGACCTCATTTTAATTATGGCAAAATATCAGAGTAAAGCAATATGGACTCATTTATAATGATTCCCTTGCTCTGGGAAATCATTATCTTTGGAAACTTCAAGATTAAAATGACTAAATCTCTCTTAGAAATAGATAGCATCTGGGTAAAATTATGGGCTGGAAGAAAAATAAACAGGGCCATTTGCAAATGTAGAAACATAAGTTAGAGTTTATATGCTGGTAATTAGATCTTAGATTCTAGAAGGGAGTAGAGTGTGGCCTCTTAAAGGGCTTTCCCTAAACTTTATGATCTTATTTGCATTTGAGTTTAAAAGTCAGAGATTCTTTTTGATTAAAGTTGTTAAAATGTTTCTTAAAGAATACAGAGTTTTATGATTACTAGTGCAGGAAGGATAAAGATAGGCCTACTCTTAATGTCCCCTATATTTCAACAAATAATCAATAAATCCTTCCTAAGTTCTTACTGTATGCCAGATACCAGGCTAAGCCAAGACAAAAAAATAATAAAAATGAAAAATTTCCTATTTCAAGGAGCTTATATTTTATCAGAAGAGGCAACTTATACATATACAAAATTACATAGGATTTAGTCATTTTGCACATTTTTTCACATATATGATAGCATACTATCTAGCATTCAGAAAATTCCATGAAAAACAATAAACATGAATTTATATGTTTTAAACTTCTTTTAACATCTTTTATCTTTTAATATCTTTTAAACTTCTCACTCTGTCATGTCATGGCAAAAGAACTAGGATGATTTTCCCATTTTACGAAATAGAGTGACTGGGCTTGAAAAAAAACTTTAAAAACTCAATCAACATGTATAAAACACATTCCATGTCCCATATACTGGGCTACATGCTAGAGAAACTGAAACAAAAAATTAATTAATCCCAATCCTGTAAATGAATTAATTCATTTTCTGTAAGCATTTTTCTAACTTTTGGTAAATGTCTACTACCTATATATCTAATGCACTGTCCCAGGCATTGGGAAAGATGAAAAATGAACCTTTTAATGAAGCTCTCAAAGCTTCTATACAAGAAAGCAGGAGCTGGTAAAGGAATAAAGGCAACTTTTTTCCTAGCAAACAGTGAACAATATTTGAAAACATTAGGGAACTGCAGGAGTGGGAAGGAATGGAGACTTGGCTTCTAATTACAAATTGCATAAAAGAATTTGCATTAGCTATCTTGATAATAATTTATCATCTGATTTTCAAGGCCTAGAAAAATAGACTTTATTGGCAAGGGAGATACCAGAGTCTTTCTCTTAAAAGGAAAGCAAACTTTATGGGATGATTTAAACTAAGCCCTCTCTCAAGGTAAGAAGTTATGTTAGAGGACCTAAAGGTTGTCTTTGACAGAGTGATTCTATAATTTTTTGTTTTGCACCACAAATAAATAATACAAAGACAAACATCCCCATACTTCCTATATACACCAAACAGTTAAAATGCACTCACAGAGAAAACATTCTTGGATATATTAAGAATAGTATTCCCCAATTTATGAAGAACAGAGACAAACCATTTTCCTACATCATTGCATCATCTATGTGAGAAATGTCAGAGTATAAACACCCACTAGGTCCTTTGAGATTCACATTACAATTACCCCCCACCTTCTAACCTCTCAATCCCTAAGGTCCCAAAATTCAATATGCCTATTTGGAATATTAATGAGGAAGCCACCTGCTCTCTCTAGCATTCCTTTCCTCATCAAAATGAAGCTTCTTCTTCCTCTCTGCCTCCTTCATCTAGACAATGAAAGTTAGCTGTGCCAGAGTTAATAGCGGCAAGACACAAGCCCTGTGAAGGGTTAGCTTATAAATGGTATTAATCTTGCTTCTTAACTATAAGCAGCAAGCACAACAAAAGAAAACCAAATAATTTAATTGATGATCTTGTACTGTTTTCTCAATGTTCCTTGTCAGAATATTTTTTTTTATTTCCAGAATTCTAGTCTGTACAATTGACAAAAATAGGTAAAATCACAGGGTGGGATAAGGAACCTATATCCTCAAATTAGATTTATCAAGTGCTTGCTGTATACCAAGCATTGACAATATCAAGAATAGCCCAATGAAGCATCAAAAAGTTTACCTTCAAATGGAGAAGACAATTGGAAATAAAAGCATTTTAAGAATCAAATTTAGTAGAGTAGATGAAAGGTAGTTTTACAAGGAAAGTTTTCAAGAGCTGAGCAAGGCAGGAAAATCTTATAAAAGGTGGAATTAGACTTGAATCTTGAAGAAAGTTGAAGATTATAAAAAGCAGTAGTGAATAGAAAATACATGCCAGTTATGAGCAATAACTAGCACAAAAAACAAGGAGTGAGTCTCATGAGGAGCAAGAGATAAAGACAGTGGAGCTTGATTTTAATGTGTCTGGAGGGGATTAAATCATAGGGCAACTGAAAAAGAAGAAAAGTGCAGCTTGCGATAACCTTTATCAAAGGACATTATATATAATCAAGGTGGTAAATAGAGAGTCAATAAATATTTTGGGGGGGTTATTTGCATGAGGAGTAATATATCAAGCTGAATATTAAGATAAAAGTAAAATGGTTCTTACTTTGGAGGGGCTTGCATTCTAAACAGGAGAAACAGCTTGCTCAATATAAGTATTTTAAAAATCAAACAAAAATTTATAAAAAAAAATTTGGGAGATAATTATTTAAGGAGACCCTTTCAGATAGAATAGAATAGAACATTTTTATGTTCACTAAAGTCATTCATTCTATACATTGGCTTTTTTTTACTTTGTTTCCCTTTCACTTTGTAATACCTCATATGAATAAAGATAATAATGGGAAATAAAAGGGCTGCTCACTCATTCCTTGAAATTTAATGAGATATAGAATTTTCCTACCCCTTCCTAGTCTAATAAATGATGAAGACAACATAATCTAGTTTTGAGGGCTATGGTATGAAATATAGGAAAAAATCTGAAGCTTTAGCAAAAAAAAAGAAAGTAGATGAAATTATTGTGCACTATCCTTAAAGTATAAAAAGGTATTTCACTGTCAGGTTCTTCTCTAAGAAGCTAAATGAAAAACTGGAGGAGACCATTTTAACTATGTATATTAACTGGTAGTGATGATTTAACTGTTCTGGATAACAATTTGGAACTATGCCCAAAGGGCTATAAAACTGTGCTTTGGCCAAACAGTGCCATTATTGGATCTGTATCCCAAGGATACATCATAACCAAGGAAATCATAAAGGAGGGAAAGGACCCACAGTGCAAAAATGTTTGTAGCAGCTCTTTTTTGTTATAGTAAAGAAATGGAAAATGAGTACATGCCCATGGGGGAACAGCTGAACAAGAAGTTGAGATATATGAAGATAATGGAATATTACTATTCTAAAAAATGATAAACAAGCTGATTTTAGAAAGGCCTGGAAAGATTTACACTAACTGATGCTGAATGAAACAAGCAGAACTAGGAATACATTGTATACAATAACAGCAAGAATGTGCAATGATCAGCAATGGAAGACTTGGTTCTTCTCAGTGGTTCGGTGAACCAAAGCAATCTAAATAGGTTGTGGGCAGAAGACGCTATCTGCATCCAGAAAAAGAACTAAGGAGACTTAATGTAAACCAATACATGCTATGTTCACTTCTGTTTTCTATTGTTTTTTTTTTTTTATCTCTCCCATGGTTTTTCCCCTTTGTTCTGATTTTTCTCTCCAACCATGATTCATAGAGCAATGTGCATTAAAAATAAATATACTAGAAAGGTAAAAAAATAAAGTTGTAACTATAAAAAAAGAAACTGGTAATGTTTGATAAAAATGTTTTTCTTCTACTTGATCAAGGAGTGAAAGGATTGATAAGGAAGAACTGTTTGAAAAAAGGGGCAGAGGGATTTTTGTCCCATGGGAGTGAGATAGGAATTGTGGATTGTTGAATAGAAAAGCAACTCATTACCCAATCCACAATAGAAACATTACTGGTGGTGCCTCATACATGAAAAATGATCAGTACTTGTTTGCCAAATTGAACTAAATTCTTTTACATCCTCAATTATACCTTGAATATTCCTTGGCAAAGACTAAACCCTCATTAAATACTTCTTTATTGATGGACTTAAAATGACTGAAAGCCTTAAGAGTTACTATTTATATCGAAGTGCTTGACCATGTGAAAAAATAATTAAGAAAAGAGATATTAAAGCTAGAATTTCTTAGAATTTCAACTGAAATTCTACATGACAATAAATTTTACAGGGTAAGGAACACCTCCCCTTCATGGTATATTAAAAGGTTCAGATTTTAAAAATGCAGTTTAACTTCTGTTACTCTATGAGAAGATTTAGAAAAGATCCCCTCTTGTTGCTCCTGAATTTTCTGAATCAGCTTTTAAAAGATGATATCCTTATTTTTTCACCTAAGCTGATTCTAATGTTTGAAACAAAGACCTGGATGTCTTCATTCTGGCACAAAAAGCTGGGAATTTTCATTCTGACTCTGGTAATTCAACTTCTAAATATGGACAACAGATGAGCCATAAGTGGTAGAAACAAACTAGCCACATTTGAGGATAAAATCCTTGCTTTTAGCAATTTCGTTTGCTTTTTGAAAACTCCAGAGCAAAGCATGAGAAGATATGAAGACAATGAAAGTAGAATGGGAAAAACACTCAAGTTCAAATAGCAATTTTCCAAATACAGGTGTACCCCAGGTAGATTTTCATTACAGAATTTCAAAGTTAGAGACAATCACAGAGACAATCTTTTCTAACCTTTACCCTCATCTTATTTATATGATGCCCAAGTAATAGAAGTCCATCCTCTCTTTAAAGACCTCTAGTAACAGGGAGAGCCCACTATCATCTAAGGAAGACCATTCTAGTTTGGGATAGCTCTAATTGTAAGAATATTTTGTTTTGTTTTTCCATGGAACTTCAGTTTTCAAGAAAGAAAGAAGGAAGGAAGAAATGAAGGAAGAAAGAAAGGAAGGAAAAAAGGAAGGAAGGAAACAAGGAAGTAAGGAAAGAAGGAAGAAAGCAAGGAAGCAAGGAAGGAAAATTGATTAGCATCAATAGTACTCTAATTTACCAGGATTTATAGGCCACTGTTTGGGAAACCCTATACTAAATGTTGATGTAGATTTGCCATATGATTCAGCACCATTTAAAGCTAATCTTTGGAAATCAATTTAATCTTTTCAAATTGAATATTTTGTTTTGTTTTTGCTTTTGCTTTTACCACTGCTTTAGTCAACAGGTTTGAAATTCAGTAAAATCTTCAACAATGAGGAGGCAGCTAGGTGGTACAGTGGATGGAGCACCAGCCTAAAGTCAGGAAGACCTGAGTTCAAATTTAGTCTCAGACAATTTAACATTCTCTAGCTGTATTAACCTCAATTGCCTCAGGGAAAAAAATCTTCAATGATGAAAAAAATCTAGCTCATTCATTCCCTTGGTGAATCTTAGCTTCATAACTATCCAGATGCATCTCAACTTGGCACTCTACAATAAACTATGTTGTAAGTTGCCATTATTTTTCAGTGACTTAAATTGCCAATATGTCCATAATATTTAGAAATAAAAAGAGCCAGTGTTTTTGTAAAGGTTTTGTGTTTACAAAGTTTTTTTACATAATTTTATTTTGATCCTCAAAACAACCCTGAGAATTAAGCACAATTTTCTCCACTTTGTAGGAAGCTAAAGCAGAAAGAGGTTAAATGACTTGTCTTTGCCCAGATAAGTTTCTGAAATAAGACTTGAACTCAGGTTTTCCTAAGTCCAAATCCAACCTTCTATCCAATATGCTATTGGCTTTAAAAGAACACTAAACTGAAACCAATGGACTTCTGTTTGATTTTTGGCCCCGTTATTGGCATTGGTCTTCAGTCTCTTAATTTCATCAACTCCTGAGTAATGAGAAAATAATGACTTTGATGAATAAGAACACTGAATTTGGAGTCAGTGTATCTGGATTCAAGGCTCAACCATTTACCACTTGTGTGTCACTTCATCTCTTAGATTATCAGTTTCATTGTAGATAACAGAAACAGACTAGATGACATTTGAGGTCTATTCTAGTTTAAATCATTTTCTATGATAATAGGGGAAAGACAATACTAATTTAGCACCCATGTGAAACACAAACAAGGTAAGCACATTGGGAGATAAAAATAATTTCTATACTGCTTATTAACATTATTATTAAGCATATTCATCAAACAAATAAGATTTATATGTTATGAAGGACATTAAGCATTATTTCTTTTCTGAAAAGAAGCACCACAGAGATTTCTTATTATTTAGCCAGAAACAAATGATGGGGGGAAATTTCCTAAAATCTACTTGAAAGAAAGATTAGACCTTTCTGACTATATGATAGGAAAATAAGAATGGATTCTCAATGATGCTAATGATGAGATTACTCTAAAAGATTTTTTATCTTTCAGGAGACATAGATATGCATCATATGTAATGAGTGAACTGTTTTTAAAAACACAGAATGTTCATCTACAAGCTGTTGTGGCACAGATGGAAATTTCACTGATCTCCAAGACATCTTTAATATGCAAATTCTAAATTATTTGCTCATAAGCATGACTCTTACTAGCAGTCAGGACCATTAGGTCTGTGTATAAGTTGTTAAGTATGAAGGTTGACAGCCCATCTGTCTGTGTTCCTCTCCTGATCCCCAACTCAATCCTTATTCCCTCCTTGACCTATTAAAAAAGAATTAAAGGTGAGAGGGCATTGGCCACGCTAAATAAAAAGAGGCCAAGTTTATGTTGGCCTATTATTGCTTACACAGAAGTAATGAATAATAACAGATTTCTATAAGTGAATTGACAAGTCAATGGGTGTATTTCCTCATGAGTCAAGAAGCGTCCAGCCTGGAACCATGCTGACCAACTCAATTACCAATACATTTGGATTGCCAGAATAAATGTCTACAAACCACCTGGCTTATCAGAAGCTAATACAGTAACATGTTTGCCTAGTCTACAGCAGCCAAACTGATGACATGTGCAAAATTTCTATCCCAGTAAAGTCTCAAAGATCAATACTAGCTACTTAAAAGACTTCTAATTTCACAGCTTTCCTGATTTTACATAATAGATTCATAGATATGGTTAAAATAGTCTTTTTGAAGAGTTTTAAAATCATTGTCAGAATACACTTTTATATAGACCTGTGGAAATAGACTGGGCTCTCTGACATTTATCATTAATAGAAATTTAAAGGAAAAAAGGGGGGAAGAGGAAGTTATCAGTAATAATAACATTTTATAACTATTTTCTCATTTAAATATCACATAAATCTTGGGAAGCACAGAAAACTAGGACTGAAAATCAAGTTTTTAGAGAAAGAATATGATGGAGGCACAAGTTATATAACCAAAGAATGCCAGGATCATAATCTGGTTCTCATGACTCCAAGTTCAATATTTTCTACACATATTACATGCCATTATGGCTTATCTCCTATGCTCCAGTTATTACAATGAATTTATGTAAAGCCATTAAAGGGGATATTTCATCCAAAAACACAGGTTACAACACATCTATGTTTATCTGATATGATATCTGATTTTGAATCTTATTCATGTCTTCTCATATATTCAACACAGAAGGGACATCCAATCCCTAGAATAGACAATTTTGTTAATTATACAAGGTAAACATCATAATGCAAAGACATTTTTTAATCCCTGTTGCCTAGCAAATGTCTAGTACATAGTATGCAATTAATTTATACTTGTTGATTGATTATGATTTCAGTGTATTTCATATATTAATCATTTATATTTGTTATCAACACTGAATATGAAATAAGCAGAACTAATCTCCAGAGAACAATATTTCAATATTTTTGAACAATAGTTTAAACAACAGTATTTACTGAGAGCGACTTATGAGCAGAACAATCTAATATCTTATGGGTATGATGAAGAATGGAAGGTATTACAAAAGATTAGGAGATGACCCTAGGAAAAGGGATTACAGAGCCAAGATGATAAGAGTAGAGAAAGCACTCAGCTAAGCTCTTCCAACATTTCCTCCTCCCAAAAAAACTTTAAAATTACATCTTAAATCAAACTTTGAAATGGCAGAGTCAAAACAAATTCAAAATGAGACTATTTTTTTTTTTTTGCTGAGGCAATTGGGGTTAAGTGACTTGCCCAGGGCCGCACAGCTAGGAAGTGTTAAGTGTCTGAGGTCAAATTTGAACTCAGGTGTTCCTGACTTTAGAGCTGGTGCTCTATCCATTGCACCACCTAGTTGACCCCAGAATGAGACATTCTTCCAGTGCAAGATAATTTAGGAGATTAGAAACAGAAATCTATGATACAAGACTGGAGGCTTACCCAAAGTTCCCATGGATGAAATATCATTTGTGGGATCAAGTGATGGCTGACAGAAGAAGCAGCAGCAGTTTTGGGAACTCTCAAGTCAGCTACACTAAGGGAGCTTGGCAACTAGTCAAAAGATTACATGGATATAGAACCAAGTACTGTTTGACTACTCCATTGTTGATAATAGCAACTCCTAGGTCACGAAGTTAAAGGATAGAGAGGAACAACTTAAGTCAAGATGATATGAAAACCCTGAAGACCAGTATTATGTTCAGTCACCAGGGATGAAGGACCCTGAGGAACAGCATCGTTTCTACTCCCAAGATAACAAGAAAAGTTACTGAGTGCAATCCAAGGGAATGAGAGGCCCTTCCTGGTTAAGGATCACTATGAAGAAGGTAGTAACCACACCTTTCCCCAGATCATAACCCTTTAAAAGAATGAAAAAAATTCCAAATCCCCAGAACTAGATCTGAAAATAGCAGTGGGAAAGAGCTTAAAGCTTGAAAAGGTGCCTCTCTATTACAATCTTCATGTACCTTTCTATAAGGGAAGATGATACATGTATCTTTTTAAAAAATTAGCACTATTAGAAAGAGGTTGTGTGAAGAAATCAATTATGTTGAGATAATGCAAAAAATAATAATAATAATAATGGTTGAAAAACAGGGAAACCCTGAGAGGAGAAAAGAGAAAGAATGAAAAAATAAATGTTCATATAAAGAAGACAGCAAAAGAGATTTTTTAGTGAAGGGGAAAATGCTGGGAATGGGCTGTACTTGAAATTAACAAATATCAAATTGGTGCAAAAAGGGGATTTATATATATATATATATATATAGAGAGAGAGAGAGAGAGAATATGAATAGGATGAATTTACCAATAAACAGAAGTAGATAGAAGAATGAATCAGAAAACAGAATCCAATAATATGTTGTTTATAAGAAACACCCTAAAAACAGAGAGGCACAAAGAGTTAAAATAAGTAGTTGGAGCAGAATCTATTATGGTTCTGTTGCAGTAAAATTAAAAAAAAAAAAGCAGATGTAGCTATCATCATCTCAAACAAAAGAAAAACAAAAATATAAAGCGATAAATGAGGAAATTATCTTGCTAAAAGGAACAAGAGACAATGAGGTAATATAAATACTAAACATATATGAAATAAATATCATAACATCCAAATTCTTAAAGGAAAAATTAAATTAATTACAGGAGAAAATAGATAGTAAAATTATATTAGTTTGGGACCTCAAATTTCTCCTCTCAAAGCTAAAAAAAAAAGTCAATAAAATGATAGACCTCTGGAGGAAACTGAATAGGAATGGAAAAACTTTCCCTAACTAAATCAGGCACATTCACATAAACTGATTATATGTCAGGGTTTAAAAATGTCATATTCAAATACATAAAAGCGATAATTAAATGAACCTTTTTCAGACCATAATGCATTAAAATCACATTTAATAATGTACCAGTAGCTTTAAAATAATTACAAAATAAATAATCTAATCCCTAAAAATAGATTAAAAAACAAATCTCAGAAACCACCAATTTCATTAAAAATAACATTTAATTATATCTTTAAAAGTGCATATCAAAAAAAAGAAAGATTAAGCCAATGAATTTGTCATAAAACTAAAAAAAACCCTAGCAAAAGAACAAATTAAAAATCCCCATTCAAACAATAAAGTTGAAATTCTGAAAGTCAAAGAAGATATTAATAAAATTGAAGTTAAACATTGAGCTAATAATAAATGAAACTAGGAAATGCTTTTACAAAAAAAAAAACAAATTAGTGGCTAATTTGATTTAAAAGGAAAGAAGAAAATCAAATTGCCAGTATTAAAAATGAAAAGGGTGAATACACAGGTAATGAATAACAAATAAAAAGCAATTATTAAAGGAGCTTTTCTGTCTGTTTATATGGACATAAATCTAAATCTGTGAAATAGATGAGTATTTTTAAAATGCATAAACTACATAGATTAACAGAAGTGGAAACATAATGCTTAAATAATCTCATCTTAGAAAAAGACATTGAAGTAGTCATAAGTGAATTTCTTAAGAAAAAAACCCCAGGATCAGATACATTTATAAATAAATTCTACCAAACATTTAAGGAACAATTTATCTTAATATAACATAAACTATATGAAAAATGTATAAAGCGTGAGTCTTACTAAATTCATTTTATGACATCAATATGGATTTTATACTTAAACCAGGGAATGCAGACTCAGAGAAAGAAATTATAGATCAATTTCCTTAATGAATATCAATGAAAATATTTTATATAAAATGCTACCAGGAAGATTACAACCATACATCACAAATATCATATACTATGACCAAATGGGATTTATACTAAGAATTCAGGGATCCTTAAATATTAGGAAAGTTATCAGCATAATTGACTATATCAATAAAAAATATCATTTAATTAGTGGATGCAGGAAAAGGCTCTGACAAAATACAACCACTATTCTGACTAAAAACACTAGAACACAGAGGAATCCATACAACTTTTTGTAAAAATAAGTCTTATCTATCTAACAGCAAAAGCAAGCATTATCTATAATGGAGTTAAACTTGAAGTCTCCCCAGTGATAGAAATCCTAGCTAATAGCAATAACACACACACACACACACACACACACACACACACACACACACACAAAAGAAATTGAATGAATAAAAATAGATTATCCTTTTGTAGATTTTTTTTTCTTCCTGAGGCAACTGAAGTTAAGTGACTTGCCTAGGGCCACACAGCTAGGAAATATTAAGTGTCTCAGATCATATTTGAACTCAGGCCTTGCTGACTTCAGGGCTGTTTTCTAACCACTAAATCATCTAGCTGACCCTATAGAAAGTATAAAGATTTGATGGTATAAAGAATCCTAGAGAA
Source organism: Myrmecobius fasciatus (assembly GCA_023553655.1). NCBI lineage: Eukaryota > Metazoa > Chordata > Mammalia > Dasyuromorphia > Myrmecobiidae > Myrmecobius > Myrmecobius fasciatus. Next base: position 78,116 of record JAJPUD010008388.1, read on the forward strand.
TCAACTAAAAAAAAAACTATTTGAAACAATTAACGTCAGCAAAATTGTAAGATATCAAATAAAGCCAGATGAATCATCAACATTTCTATCTGCTACCCACAAAAAATAAGTAGTGAAATGGAAAAAGGAATTCTATTTAAAGTATTTATAGATAATATAAAAGTAGTCTGCTTGCTAAGATAATTGTGGGAATTATATGAACATAATTATAAAAATAATTTTCATACAAATAAAGTCAGATTTAAACATTTGGAGAAATATTCATTGTTGAGGAGTAATCCAAGCCAATATGATAAAAATTCTAACTAAGATAATTTACTTATTCAATGTCATATCAATGAAACTACCAAAGAATTATATTATAAACCTGAAAAATAGCAACAAAATTCATCTGGAAGAATAAAAGGTCAAGAATATCTCATTTAAAAAAATGAGAATAATGGTGACCTAACAGTTCCAGATTTCAAAATACTTTACAAAGTGGTAATCATCAAAACAATTTGGTATTGATTAAAAAATGAGTGGTGGATCAGTGAGGTAGATTAAATATATAATACACAGTAGTAAATAACCATAGTAATATAGTGTTTGAAAAACTAAAGAAATAATCTTTGACGGTAAGAATTCAACATTTGATAAAAATCTCTGGGTGACCTGGAAACAATTAATCAGATAGAGTCAAAATTGATAAATTATTTAGACATAAAAAAAATGATCTCATGATTAGGGAACCATGGGAAAATATACATGTTGAATCTGAGTTAATAACATAACAAGAACTAGAAAGGATTATGTATGTGAAACAAAATGTATGTTGATTACATAAAATTAAAAATATATATTGATTACTTAAAATTAAAAGGCTTCTGCACAAAACTGATGCAACAAAAATTAAAAGGAAAACAGGAAATTGGGGGTAAAGGATAGCAAGTTTCTCTGACAAAGACTCCATTTTTCAAATATAAAGGAAGTTGAATCAAATTTATAAAAAAAGACATTTTTCAGTTTATACATTGTAAAAAACAATATGAACATGCATTTTCAAAAGAAAAAATTAAAACTTTCAATAGCCACATTTTTAATGCTCTACATCACTATTTGTTAGAGAAATGAAGATTAAAACAATTTTGAGATATCATCTTACACCTGTGAAACTGGCTAACATGACAAAAAAATGAAAAGAGCTTAAGAAAATGTGGAAAAATTCATTCACTATTGGTAAAATTGTGAACTAGTCCAATCATTGTGGAAAACAATTTGAAACTACACTGAAAAAAACTATAAAACCATACATACCTTTTCACCAGTCATACCACTCTTAGGTCTATAACCCTAAAATATCCAAAACAATGGGGGAAGTGAGGGAGAGAGAAAAGAGAAACATTTATAGCAGCTCTATTTGTGGTGGCAAAGTATTAGAAACTAAAGGGATGTCCATCAAATGAGGAATGGCTAAAAAACTTGTAGCTTATAACTATAATGGAATGCCACTGTTCTGTATGAAATGATGAGTGGAATGACTATAGAAAAATTTGGAAAGATTTATATGACTTGTTGCAAAGGGAAGTGAGAAGAACCAGGAGAACATAGTAGAGTACAACAGCTATATTATAAGATGTTCAGATGTTGTTACTCTGATCAAATCAATGATCCAAGACAATTTAAATGTCCTTGATGAAAAAAAATGCCATATACCTCCAAAGAAAGAAAACAAGTGAACTCTAGATGTAGATTGAAACATACTTTCTTCTTTACTCATTTTTCTTGGCTTTGTCTGTTTTCTTTTGCAAAATGGTTAATATGAACATACATTTCACGTGACTTTACATGAATAATTGATGCCAAATTACTTTTCTTTTCAAGTTGGGGTAGGGGGGAAGACCAGAGAGGAGAGAATTTAGAATTTAGAATCTTAAAAATTGATTGTTAAAAATTTTACATGTAATGATGAAATGTTTAATGAAATATAAGTTTTTGTTTTTGTTTTTGTTTTTTTTAGTGATATTACATAGTGGTTAACAATGCTCCCATTTTGGAAAATTTTTACTGACTTCTTTATTGACAGAAATTTCTGGGGTTCTACTCTCTTAATCACTATATCCAAGATTTATTTTATCTAATTCATGTAGACAGAATTATGAAATTTTCTCAAGAAAATAGCAAGATATCCTTACCACAGTGACCACCTATTCTTCCCCCCCTTTTTATTAAAGATTTTTTATTTTAAAAACATATGCATGAATTTTCAAATGATGAAATTAAAACTATTTCCCGTCATATGTCAAATCACTACTGATCAGAAAAATGAAATTAAAACAACTCTGAGATACCATTACACACCTGTTAGATTGGCTAAAATGACAGGAAAAGATAATGATGACTGTTGGAGGGGATGTGGAAAAACTGAGACACTGATACATTGTTGATGGAACTGTGAACGGCTCCAGCCATTCTGGAGAGCAATTTGGAACTATGCCCAAAAAGTTATCAAACTGTGACCCAGTTGTGACCCTTTGACCCAGCAGTGTTTCTAGTGAGCTTATATCCCAAAGAGATCTTAAAGGAAGGAAAGGGACCCACATTTACAAGAATGTTTGTAGCAGCCCCTTTTTGTAGTGGCTAGAAACTGGAAGCTGAATGGATGCCCATCAATTGGAAAATGGCTGAATAAATTATGGTATATTAATGTTATGGAATATTATTGTTCTATAAAAACTACCAGCAGGATGATTTCAGAGAGGCCTGGAGAGACTTACATGGACTGATGCTGAGCAAAGTGAGCAGAACCAGGAGATCATTCTGCATGGCAACAACAAGACTATATGATGATCAAATCTGATGGACATAGCTCTCTTCAACAATGAAATGCTTCGAACCAGTTCCAATTGGTCAGTGAAGAAAACCATATATACCCAGAGAGAGGCATATGAAATGTGGACCACAACATAACATTTTCATGGTCTCTATCGATGTTTGCTTGCATTTTGTTTCCTTTCTCAGATTTTTTTTTCTTGTAGACACGATTTTTCTTGCACAGCAAGATAAGTGGAAATATGCATACATATATTCGATTTGTCAAGTATTTTAATATAATTAACATGTAGTGGCCTTCCAGCCATTGAGGTGGGGGTAAGGACTAGGGGAGAAAAATTTGTAACAGAAAGTTTTGTAAGGGTCATTGTTGAAGAATTACCCCTACATATGTTTTGCAATTAAAAAGCTTAAAAAAATATGCATGAGTAATTTCTCAACATTATCCCTTGTAAAACTGTGTTCCAATTTTCCCTCCTTTCCCTCCACCCCTTCCCTTAGATGGCAAGTAAGCCAATATATGTTAAACATGGTAAAATACATGTTAAATCCACTATACACATACATATTTATACAATTATCTTGCTGCACAAGAAAAAATAAATCAAACAAGAAAAAATGAGAAAGAAAATTAAATGCAAGCAAATAACAGCAAAAAGAGTTGAAAATGCTATGTTGTGAATCACACTATAAGTTCCCACAGTCCTCTATCTGCATGTAGATGGCTCTCTTCATCACAAGATCTGAATCATCTCATTGTTAAAGAGAGCCATGTCCATCAGAATTGATCATTGTATAATCTTCTTGCCCTGTTCTACTCATTTCACTTAGCATCAGTTCTTGTAAATTTCTTCAGGCCTCTCTAAAATCATTCTGTTAACCATTTCTTATGGGACAATAATATTCCATAATATTCACATACTGTAACTTATTCAGCCATTCTCCAAATGATGGGCATCCACTCCACTTTCTTGCCACTATGAAAAGGACTGCCACAAACATTTTTGCATATGGTGGCCACTTATTCTTAAGGCTAACAATTCTTCCTTACTTATTGCCATTGTAACTTGCCCTATTCAAATAGTTGATTCCAGGCATATGAATATGGGCAATACCTTTATAACATGACCTCCACCCTTCATTCCTACTTCCAGATTTGAGCAAATGCCAGCATCAATTCTGAGAGGGTTGAATCTTTCTGTTGAAATAAAACTGCTGTTGAGTAATTAAAAAAAAACAACTAATGCAAGAATTGGACTCTCTCTGCCTTTAGACTCAATTAAGTCTTTCATTAGATAGGTCCTGTCTTCTTTTATTACTCACCACAGAAGGAAAAAACAATTTATTCAAGTACTGGAAAGAGAAACGTGTGCCATCTCTTCAAATTAGTTTTGACCAAAACCAGACTGATTTTAGCCACCAGAGAGGACTGACTGTGAAGGTAATTATCACAAATGTCAATTGAGAGTGATTTCCTTCAACAGCTGTGCACTGGTGCTTTCCATAAGTAGAACCAGACAATATTCCAATAATTGCTCTTCCAGACACTGTTGTCTAAGAGATCTTAGGAAATTTTTCAGTTTCTCAGGAGTACCAACCTATTCAGAAACCACTAGCTGGGCAGTTTAGGTTAAAGAACTAGACGGAAATAATTTTCCTTCTGAGTTGTGTATTTCCTTAGTAGGGAAAGCTAAGGAAATGGCCATGGAACAATTTGATACCTTCTTCATATTTGATTTTCAGGTCCCATACCATACCATAGAATGAACAGAAGTCATTAAGATCTCAAATAAGAGGTTGCTTTCCACCATTAATTTTTTAAAAGATTTAAGTTTTTGTCAGGCTATATTTTGTTTAAAAGAGATTTGGCCTTAATCTGGTGTTTATTTAAGAGGGAAATAGTTAAATATAAAAACAGTTAGACTACCTTGTGTCATTTATAACAGAACACATAGCAGGAGGTAACAAGATTCCAAATTGCAGAGATTTATACTTAGAGTCAAAGCTGGGACCTTTGCTACTTTTCTTTACTGTTTCTGTGGTCAGATTTTGGGTCATGTGCCTATTATGTGCTTGATACTATGCTAAGCACACTGATATACTGAGAAAAAAACAGACCTTACTCTCAAGAAACTTACATTTTATTGGAAGAAACACTATATACATAGCAAAACGACAAAGTGTGGAACAGCATCAATTAAGGGAGACTTACACTAGGGAATTATCTACTGTGATGTAATCACAGGCCCAAAGCTATTCCTCTACCATCACCTCTCTTCAAAAACAGGAAAGGATAGAGTTTTGTTAATGTGGAGAGAATCTGACTACCAAATATTATTACTAGTAAACTTATTAAAGAAGCTAGAACAACCATAGGGTTTGTAAGAACCAAGAAAATAAGAGAACTATCCCTTGATAGTTACTAAAAATCATTATCAATTATTAGTTATGCAACATAACAGAGATAGGAGACATATTGGAAAAAAAATTCCTGACAGAGTTTAAAAGATCTCATTTTGAATACTGTCTTAGACATTTATTAATAGCATGACTCTGGGCAAGTCATTTAATAAGTACCAACTATAAGTTTCCTTTCTAGAAAACTGAGATCAAAATAGGACTACATCATAAAGTTGTAAGAATTTAAAAAAATATGGGCAGAATATATTGCAATTTCTATCATAACTTTAAATTTTTAGTTATTATTATTATTATTATCATTAGACAGACAAGATTTCTGAGCAACAGTTGAAGTATTGTCTATTGTCTTTTGGTCTACTTTAAGACTAATTCTTTGAAGGGAACCTTGGTAAGGTAAAAAACAAAAGCAGTAGGAGAATCCCAGTGTATTGTAGATATAAAAAGACTATTGACATCAGAACATAGGTATTTTGAATGAAACTTTTTTTTCGAGATATAAAGAATAGCTTTTTATTTTTGTTTTTATACATCCAAAGATGTGTTTTCATGGGTATAAGACACTCCTAGTAGAAAGTGTGCTTTTTCAACTAAGCTTCCTCAATATCTATTGTATAAGTTGTACTCTTAGGATATTACCAAGACCCTTGAGAGGTTGTGATTTGTCTAGTATTCTTTCCCTCAAAATCTTACATTCTTTTTTTATAAAGCTTTTTATTTTCAAAACATGTGCACGGGGAGCCAAGATGGCAAACTGCAGACAGCATTCTCTGTGAGCTCCTGAGACCTTCCCTCAGACCCAGACAAATTGAGTCTCTGAACTGGTTTTGGAGTGAGGTCTCCACCAAACACTTGGACTATAATGCACTTCTATCAACAATCTATTTTGAAAAAACTTTGGACAAGGTTAGCCTCAGGGGAAATCGGCCGCTGGTCTCCATCAAACACCAGCCAGGGCAGAAGTCAGGGCTGCTATAGAGGGGCGGATTGTAGGCACCCAGGAAGCCCCTGGGAGATGCTGGGCCACTTTGCTCTGCTTGTGGGCAGGTGCTTTGGCAGATCTGCCTTTGGTAAAGGGTGGATCGAGAACAGCTGAAAACGTGGTCCTAGTGCGAATTTAGCCCGACCAGCCTCAGACCGGAAGTCAACTCGGCAAACTGCCCCAGGGCAAATACAAACTATTGCAGTATTCCCTGCTGGTGACTGATACCTCAACTCAAAAGCATGAGTAAGAAGCAGAAGAGAGCTCACACCATACACAGCTTTTACACAGAAAAAATACAACAGTCCCCAGATCCTGAGATTCTGAAAACAATCCCAGATGAAGCCACAAAGGCGGACTTAAATTGGTCTCCCTTCCAGAAAGCTTATCTGGAAGATTGCATAAAGAATCTCAAAAGAGAGTTAGAAGAAGAATGGGGAAATAAATTGAGATCAGTGCAACAGAGATATCAAAAACTGGAAAATAGGACTGGTGAATTGGAAAAAGAAAACAATTCACTGAAAAACAAAACTGGTGAATTGGAAAAAATCACCAATTCACTGGAAAATAAAAATGGTGAAATGGAAAAAGACAACAATTCACTGAAAAATAAAACTGGCAAAATGGAAAAAGAATGCATTGAATCAAGAAATTCAATTGGCCAGCTACAAAAAGAGCTAAAAAAGATAACCGAAGGAAATAATACTTTAAAAATTAAAATTGAACAAATAGAAGTAAATGACTCAATAAGACTTCAAGAATTAGTCAAACAAAAACAAAAAAATGAAAAAATAGAAGAAAATATGAAATATCTCCTGGGAAAAACAACTGACTTGGAAAACAGATCCAGGAGAGACAATATAAGGATTATCGGACTCCCTGAAAGCCCCTATTAAAAAAAAGAACTTGGGTGCTATCTTCCAGGAAATCATGAAAGAGAATTGCCCTGATGTTTTAGAATCAGAAGGCAAAATTGGCATTGAAAGAATTCACCGATCACCTCCTGAAAGAAACCCTAAAATTAAAACCCCGAGGAATATCATGGCCAAATTTCGGGACTATCGCACCCAGGAAAGGATATTGCAAGCAGCTAGAAAGAAACAGTTCAAATACTGAGGAACTGTAATTAGAAGTACACAAGATCTGTCAGCTTCCACATTAAAGGATCGAAGGGCCTGGAATCAGATATTCTGAAAGGCAAAAGAAATTGGATTACAACCAAGAATAAGTTATCCAACTAGAATGAGCATCATCTTCCAAGGAAGAAGATGGTCATTCAATGATACAGGAGAATTTCACCTATTTCTAATGAAAAGACCAGATCTGAACAAAAAATTTGACCTTCAAATACAGAACTCAAGAGAAGCATAAAAAGGTAAAAAGGAAAGAACTCTTGAGAACTATATTTCTACTATAGGTATCCTTAAAGAATGGGGGTATAATTCGAGTTTTCTTTGATAATAATGGAAAAGAAATTAGAGGTGGAAGGGATACCATACCGAAAAAAAGTGGGGGTGAAGGAGGCAAAATAAAGTAAAAATAAAGGAGGTAAAATAAGGCAAAATCTCATAAAGAGACATAGAAAATCTAATATAATTGAGGGAAAGAAGGGAGGGTGATGATTATTGTGTAAACCTTACTCTCATTAGACTGGACTCTAAAGAGAGTATATACACGGCAACAACAATACTATATGATGATCAATTCTCATGGACATGGCTCTCTTCAACAATGAAATGGTTCAAACCACTTCCAATTGTTCACTGAAGAAAGCCATATACACCCAGAGAGAGGGATGTGAAATGCGGACTACAATATAACATTCTCATACTTTTGATTAATGTTTGCTTACATTGTGTTTCCTTTATCTGATGTGTCTTCTGTGTAGATACAATTTTTCTTGCACAACAATGATGTCTGGAAATATGTATACATATATTCGATTTGCCAAATATTTTAACATAATTAACACATAGTGGATATCCTGCCATCTAGGGGAGGGGTGACGAGTTGGGGGGAAAAATCTGTAACAGAAAGCTATGTAAGGGTTAATGTTGAAAAATTACCCATACATATGTTTTGCAAATAAAATTAAAAAAAAATGTGCATGGATAATTTCATAACATTGATCCTTGCATAGCCTTGCATTTCAAATTTTCTCCTCCTTTCCCCCATCCCCTCCCCTAGATAAGAAGCAATTTAATATATGTAACATATGTTAAAATATATGTTAAATGCAATATGTATAAACATATTTATACCATTCTTTTGCTGCAAAAGAAAAATCAAATAAAAAAAGAACGTAAATGAGTAAGAAAACTAAATGCAAGCAAACAACAAAGAAAAATAGTGAGAATGTTTTGCTGTGATCCACATCCAGTTCCTATACTCCTCTCTCTGGGTGTAGATGGCTCTCTTCATCACAAGATCATTGGAAATGGCATCAATCACTTTATTGTTGGAAACAGTCACATTCATAAGAATTTATCATCATATAATCCATACAATCATATAATTCATATAATTCACTTCATATAATCATCCAATTCATTAACAGATAACTCCATCAACAATATATTAGTGTCCCAGTTTTCCCACTTTCCCTCCAACATTTGTCCTTATTTTTTCCTGTCATCTTAGACAATCTGAGAGTTGTGTAGTGGTATCTCAGAGTTGTCTTCCTTTGCATTTGTCTGATCAACAGTGGTTTAGAGCACCTCCTCATAAGATTAGACAGAGTTTTAATTTCTTCATCTGAAAATTGTTCATATGCTTTGACCATTTGTCAATTGGAGAATGGCTTGGATTCTTATAAATTTGAGTCAATTCTTTATATATTTTAGAAATGAGGCCTTTCTCAGAACCCTTAAATATAAAAATGATTTCCCAATTTATTGCTTCCCTTCTGATATTGTCTGCATTGGTTTTGTTTGTACAAAAATTTTAATTTATTCAAAAATATCTATCTGATGTTCCATTATGAGTTTCAGTTCTTCTTTGGACACAAATTCCTTCCTTCTCCACAGATTTCAGAGGTAAAGTATACTATGTACCTCTAATTTACTCATAATATCACACTTTGTTTAAATCATGAACCCATTTATATCTTATCTTGGTATACAGCATGAGGTGTGGGTCAAGCCCTAATTTTGTCCATACTAATTTCTAATTTGCCCAGCAGTTTTTATCTAGTGTGTTCTTAACCCCAAAGCTGGGGGTTTTGGGTTTGTCAAACACTAGACTGCCATAGGTATTGCCTATTTTGTCCTGTGATTCTAACCTATTCCACTGATCAACTACTCTATTTCTTATCCAGTACCAAATGGTTTTGATGACTGCTGCTTTATAATATAATTTTAGATTTGGCACAGATAGGCCACCTTTATTAGAATTTTTTTCCATTAATTTCCTTGAAATTTTTGACCTTTTGTTCTTCAAGATGAACTTTGTTATTATTTTTTCTAGATCTGTAAAATAATTTCTTAGGAATTTGGTTGGTATGGCATTAAATAGGTACATGAATTTAGGCAGAATGGTCATTTTTATAATATTCACTTGGCTTACCCATGATATTTTTTATTATATTCACCTGACTTAACTATGATATTTTTCCAATTGATTAGATCTGACTATTTTTATGGAAAGTGTTTTGTAGCTGTCTTCATATAGTTCCTGACTTTCCTTTGGCAGATAGATTCCAAATATTTTATACTATAGATGATTGTTTTAAATATAATTTCTTTTTTTATCTCTTGCTACTGGACATTGTTGGTAACATATAAAAATGCTGATGATTTATATGGATTTATTTTGTATCCTGAAACTTTACTAAAGTTGTGAATTGTTTCTGGTAGTTTTTTAGTTGATTCTCTAGTGTTCTCTAAATACACCATGATATCATCCACATGACCTACACTAATTTCTTTAATCTCTTTTTCATCTCTTATTGACAAAGCTAACATTTCCAATACAATATTGAGTAGTAATGGTGATAATGGGCATCCTTATTTTACTCCTGATCTTACTGGGAATTGTTCTAGTTTGTCCCCACTACTTATGATGCTTGCTAAAGGTTGTAAACAGATTCTACTGACCATTTTAAGGAAAAGCCCATTTATTCCTATATTCTCTAGCGTTTTTAATAGGAATGGGTGTTGGATATGTCAAATGCTTTTTCTGCATCTATTAAGATAATCATATGATTTGTGTTAGTTTGGTTATTAATATATTTGATTATGCTGATAGTTTTCCTAATATTGAATCAGCCCTGCATTTCTGGTACAAATCCTACTTGGTCATGGTGTATTATCCTGGGAAGGACTTTCTGTAATCTTGTTTCTAATATTTTATCTAAGATTTTGCATCATTATTCATTAGGGAAATTGGTCTATAGTTTTCTTTCTCTGTTTTCATCCTACCTGGTTTATCTATCTGTACCATAACTGTGTCATAAAAGGAATTTGGTAGCACACCTTCTTTCCTTATTTTTTTCAAATAGTTTATATAGTATTGGAATTAATTGTTCTTTGAATATTTGGTAGAATTCACATGTAAATCCATCTGGCCCTGGAGGTTTTTTCTTAGGAAGTTGATGAATAGCCTGTTCTATTTCTTTTTTCCAAAATGGGACTATCAAAATAATTTATTTCATCTTCTGTTAACCTGGGCAATCTATATTTTTGTAGATATTCCTCCATTTCATTTAGATTACCAAATTCATTGGAATACAGTTGGGCAAAATAACTCCTAATTATTGCTCTAATTTCCTCTTCATTGATGGAAAGTTCTGCCTTTTCATTTTTGAGACTAATAATTTGATTTTTTCCTTTCTTTTTTTCTAATCAAATTAACTAAAGGTTTATCTCTTTTGTGGGTTTTTTCATAAAACCAACTCTTAGTTTTACTTATTAATTCACTAGTTTTCTTATTTTCAATTTTATTGATCTCCCCTTTTATTTTCAGAATTTCAAATTTGGTATGTAATTGAGTGTTTTTAATCTGTTCTTTTCCTAGCTTTTTAGTTCTAAGCCCCATTCATTGATCTTTTCTTTCTCTTTTTTATGCAAGTAAGTATCTAGAGATATGAAATTTCTCCTTATAATCCCTTTGGCTGTATCCCACAAATTTTGGCATGTTGTCTTATTGTTATCATTCTCTTGAATGAAATTATTCATTATGTCTATGATTTGCTGTTTCATCGATTCATTATTTAGGATTAGATTATTTAATTTCCAACTAACTTTTGGTCTATTTTCTCCTGGCCTTATATTGCATGTGATTTTTATTGCATCATTATCTGGGGAAAAAGTACATTTGCTGTTTCTGCCTTTCTATAGTTGATTTTGAGTTTTTTATGTCCTAACACATAAGTTCCATGAATTGCTGAGAAAAAAGAAAACTCCTTCCTATATCCATTCAATTTTCTCCAAAGATCTATCATACCTTCCTCTTTTTTTTTAACATTTTGTTTACCTACTTTACTTCTTATTTATTTTGTGATTTGATTTATCTAGTTCTGAGAGAGCAAGGTTGAGATCTCCCACTAGTATAGTTTTGCTTCTATTTCTTCTTGCATCTGTCTTAACTTCTCCTCTAGGAATTTGGATGCTATACCACTTGGTGCATATATGTTTAGTATTGATATTACTTCATTATCTAGGGTACCCTTTTGTGCAATATAGTTTCCTTCCTTATGTATTTTAATTAGATCTATCTTTGCTTTTACTTGATCTTAGATTAGGATTGCTACCCCTGCTTTTTGTTTGTTTGTTTGTTTGTTTTACTTCACCTGAAGCATAATAGATTCTGCTACAGCCCTTTATCTTCACTCTGCATGTATCACTATGCTTTAAATGTGTTTCTTGTAAACAACATATTGTAGGATTCTGGCTTTTAATGCAGTCTGCTATCTGCTTCCACTTTATGGAAGAGTTCATCCCATTCACATTCACAATTAAAATAACTAATTCTGTATTTCCTGCCATCTTATTTACCCCAAGTTATGCTTTTCTCTT
>JAJPUD010008389.1:0-87124 GCA_023553655.1 Myrmecobius fasciatus
TTGGGGAGGATCTATAGGCCTTAGAGAGATTCACATGGTCCCTAGAACAACTGAGGAACGGGGACTGGCAGTAATAAAAAAATCATTCAAAGGACTGAATGTTGGGGGGTGGGGGCTCAATTTCACCTTTAGGAGTCCGCTATTCTCATTCCCCAGACAAGTAATTTTTAGATTTAACTTCCTGTTACAATCTGAGCTCTCTATTCATTATTCAAAGAGGAGAATAGTAGGGACCCTGTCGTCCTGAGAATAGTCCCTCACACCTGTTCAGAAGAAGCTAGAGAACAGGGAACAAGTGCCAGGGAACCCGAGCGTCCAGTCTGTTGCCACACCAGTCTTGGTTCCCTGATCTTCCCCTTCTTGCCAGCTCTCACCGACTCTGCAGCAACCCACAGAGAGGTATTTTTAGCAAGGAAGTGGGGGGGGGAGGATTCAGTACGTGCAGAATTTAGAGAAAGAAGGGTGCTAGATGGAGAAAGGAGTAGGGCGGGAGGCGGGACTTCAGCAGCAGCAGCCGGCTGAGCAAGACTGATCTTTGAAGGGCTGATTTCTGGGGGACTCCTTGAGGGAGGACCACCCTGCGGGAGCGCTTTAAGCCTTGTGATATGAGGGCAGCTCTCTGAGCTCTTCGCTGGTTAAGGGCCCTCACATTCTGGAGCTGTATACGAAAATAACCTGACCCCAGTTCCCCAATCTTTTCAGCATTTTCAATGTGCCCGGATTCCCAAAGCCCACACAGATCTATTACTACTCACGGCCCTACCTCCTCATCTGCATGTGTGCGGACGCCCCGCCCGGCTCCTCTTCCATTGGTTCGGAGAAGTCACCAATGGGGAAAGCACAGAGGTGGGCCTAGAACCCAGCGGACCGGCTGACCGGACGCAGGCTTGGCGACTGCGTGGGTACCGCGTGGGGGAGGGGCTCCAGGTAAGAACGGAACCGAGGCTCCGCGGTACCCGGGTCCGCCGCTCGGTATATTTCATCTCCGGGCCGACTCGCGGGCTCTGGGTCAGAGGGAGAGTCGGAGCAAACACTGGTCAGTTTCCTCCAGCCTCCCGATAGGCCCCTTCCCTGTGCTCCGTATGTGTATGTGTGTGTTTGCGCGCGCGCGGGTGATCTGGGTGCTGCGGCTGGAGAAAGAATGCGTGCGCGCGCGCGCGTGTGTATTCATGCGTGTACGCGTTTTGAGAGAGACACCCAGGAAAGACCTGTTTCGTGCTGGAGGTTTGCCCCCTTGATTTTGCCCACTCGAGGACCCATATAGTGTCATGAATTTAGAGCTGGGCGCCAGATCAGTTTAACCTCCACATTTTACAGATGAGTAAACTGAGGCAGAGCCCGTAGACATTAAGTGACTTTACCAAGCCACGCAGATAGGAGTTAGTAGAGTTAGGATTTGAACTCTTGTTGCAAGATACCAAATTCAGAACTCTCCCAGACGAAGTCCTCCCCGGTTGCCTTGGCAACGTAGACTTCCCTTATCCCCTTATTTTGAAAGAGAATTGACCTCGCCCCATGGACCAATCTAATATTAGATCATGGAGTAAAAAAAAAAAAAAAAAAAAAAAATCCCTGAAACTATCGGGATTTCACAGATGAGGAAATTTAAAGGCAAGTTTGAAGTCACATTCAAGTCCGGACACTTGCCTAACAGTGTCAGGTACAGGGTTTCCTAAGAATCAAGACCTTCGGGGCTTTACAGCCTAATTGGAGAGATCAGATTGAAATGCATGAGACAATTAAAAGCTATTAGACCTTTAAAGACAGCATATAATCAAGAACCATCCTTTGTGATTCAGATAAACCGCTATGCTGAGGCTGTAGGTAGCGGTAAAAGGGATTATTAAAATTAGGGAGTAATGAGAAACCAGTTTGGAAAGGTAAACTGGGATAGGATCGTGGAAGTCCTTAACTGAGTTAAGAATTAACACGTTAGGGCAAAGGCCCAAGAGAACGCTTCCTGGTGCTGCCTGAACCACTAAAATGTAATTGGGAAATATTTAACAAAGAATAAAAAGACAATAGAACACAGATAATGTTAATATGTGCTTTTCTACATCACTATGTGTCTTGTAGAGGGATTATATGGTTTAGTGCCCCTATTTATAGTTGATTTTTATACTAGTGCCCAAAGATTACCTAATTGTAGAATAATTACAGGTTTTCATTGGAAAAGGAAATTTCCTCACCAAAATCTTACCCTGCTGAAATTGAAGTCTAGAAGAAGCTTCCCCCCCCCCCAACCAAGCAGCAGTGTAATCATAACCACCAATGACAGCCATATTTACGCAGCCCTTGAAGGATGGTTCTCTCACAGTCTATGTATAAAGCTGGTAGTATGTTAGTAACATGTTAGTGTGTGTTAGTATGTTCCAAAAAGAGGCCTAGAGAGGAGACGAGCACTGGATCTGAATTCTGACTGCTATTGCCTGGCTGGCCTCCAGCAAGTTACTTGGTAAGCCTTTATTAGAGAGGGAGGACAGATTTGTTAGCTTCTGTGGTCATTTCTTGCTCCAAAGCATTTACTCTATGAAGGAACCTGCCTGGTTAGTAAGAATCAAAGCTAGAATCTTAAGAACCGTATCTTTTCTACATCCACAATTTGAAGATTCAAAGTAAAGATGCCCACTTTATAAGACTATCAACAGTAACTCAGCCCTAGATGGTAAGAGCTTCAATAAACGGTAGGAGGAGGTAGAGGTAGAGGAGATATTATAAAATGTCAATGATAATAATAAACTGAATATAGAAGGCAAGGGGAAGAGAGAGATGAAAAATCACAAACAGCAATGTGAATGGAAAAATAATTTTTGTTGGTTTTTAGAAAGCAGCAAAAAAAATAAAAATAAAAACAAAAAAGCATTTAGTGGGGGTAGGTTGAGGAAAAAACCAATGGAGGAAGAAGGACCTGGAACAACAACTTGGCATAGTAGGGGAATTTCACCTCAGTCTCACAATGACTCTTTCTCTTTCTTTATCAGGATTTTCCCATCTGATCTCTCTACAGCCAGGCCCCCCCTACCATGGCCAGCCGGGGTGGGGGCCGAGGCCGGGGCAGGGGTCGAGGTCAGCTGACCTTCAATATGGAGGCTGTGGGCATTGGGAAGGGGGATGCCCTGCCCCCTCCCACCCTCAAGCCCTCCCCACTCTTTCCTGTGAGTGCTCATATTCCACCAAGACTGTCATTCTATTCTGGCAATAATCAGCTGTTCTCTCTTATGACTGCCCACAGAAAATCCTAGCAGTTGGTTGACCCCCCCCCTGAAATTTTCATGCTCCTTCCTCTGTACATGTTCTCCAGGGAAGGAAATGCCTTGTCATATCTTGCTGTGTCCTTAGACTCCCCCACTTTTTAGCGTGCCTTTGCTGAGAGCCATTCTGGCTTCTGTTATAGTCCTGGCCCCTCACCTTTAACAGTACAGACCCATTATACACACCTTCCCTCTCTTCCTCTGTTTTATACTCTGAGACCCTCCAGAGAGCCCCTGCCTGACCCTTCAATCCAGCCCTCCCTTCCCTCTCCGAAGCACTCTCTAGTTCCCCAGCCCTTACCATGCTGACCCTGCCCATCCTGCTCTACCCAGCCCCTGGAATTCCGTCCAGTGCCACTGCCCTCGGGAGAAGAAGGTGAGTATGTTCTTGCACTGAAACAGGAGCTACGTGGGGCTATGAGGCAGCTTCCCTACTTCATTCGTCCGGCAGCACCTAAGAGAGGTCAGTTGGAATTTCACTTTTCTATCTTGAGTAGGTCCAGTATTTATAGCAGCCCTGGGTGGAGAGACAAAGGAAAGAGACAAATAACATACATACATACATACATACATACATACATACATACATAATACATACACATATACATACACGCACATGTATACCCACACACAAACATATGTTAAACACATAGCTACACACCTGTATATTTGTATCTATAGTGCCTTAAATACATATATGTGAAACACATACCTATATACATATATACATGTGTGTATGTTTGTACCTATAGTGCCTCAAAAACATATTTATATGAAACATACCTATATACATGTACACACATGTATGTTTATTTTATATATGTGAAACATCTATATACATACACACATGTGTATATATTTGTATCTCTAGTACATGTATACATATATATTTTTTACACTCACACTTGTATGAGAATGAGGAAGTCTTTTGCCTTGAAGACTTCACGATACAAAGGTGAATAAAACATAGCTTTTATTCTTGGAGTACCCTCAGCCTAGTGAAAGAAAAGTCCCACATACAGAGGAAGCAAGTTTAAGACCACTTTACAAAATTTGATGCTTGGTTATCCACTGACATGGAGAAGAAAAGAGACATGGCTAAATCAAAATGGCAGCTAATCCATAATCTTCCTTTGGGCAGTTTTATTTTTTACAGCAGATTTCCTTTTTTAGTTATGCTGTAGGCTGATAATAAATGGAGCTTGTGTCCTCTGAGCACATATGGAATGATAATGTGGAGAGGCATCCCAGAATAGTGCCAGGTGGGGCAGGCTGACTCCAAACTGAGATCTAAAATTGGTTATTAATCAATTGGTTACGTAAATTAGAAATTGAAATACAGTGCATCTGAGAGCATGGGGGGAAAGGGGCCATCAAAAACAAAAGTACTTACTTAGAACTGAGTAGATTTGATTATTCTTGGAAGACTGGAGTTTTAAGCCAGGTTTTCTAAAGGAGGGAGGAATTTTGGCAAGCTTGAGTAGGACATTCCGGGAGATATTTGGGAATGAGTCAAGACATTAGGAACATATTAGCTGAGTTGGAGTACAGAACTATCCCTTTGCATGGAGTGCCCTGTACAATGTTCCATGGAGTGAGCTGATCAGTGAATATTTAACAAATAAATGAACGAGCAGAGTCTTTGTTGGGGGAGTGAGGAAGATATTTTGGGAAGTTAGTGGAAGAGCTTTTAAAGAGTATTTCTGAAGCTCTGAGTGTCATCAGGATAGGGACAGAGTGCCCAGGTGCTATGGAAACTTCCCTGCCAGGCACACCACTCCATTCAGGGGCCCTGAAGAGAAGAAGCCTCTGATTCCTGGTCTTTGATCCTTCAGATGTGGAGCGTTATTCAGACAAATATCAGATGTCAGGGCCGATTGACAATGCGATTGATTGGAACCCTGGTATGTGATGGACCCTCCCCCAACTTCTTCCTCAAAAGTCCTCAGAAATCCCATCCCAATTCTTCTAGACTCTCCTATACTCGCCTCAAACCCTCCTAGACATTGAGGTACTTCCCTGAAAACTCTTTAGCTAGCTGAGCCCCTCATATTCCCAAATCCTTGTGGGACGTACCTCCTGTTCTGTCAAGTTGGTCCTAGGACCCTCCCTCTCAGCTATTTTAAGAGAAGGCCCAAGCCTGGACTGGAGCCCGCTGACCTTCATTTCCCTATCCCTTTCCCCTAGATTGGAGGCGTCTTCCCAGAGAGCTCAAGATTCGAGTTCGAAAATTGCAGAAAGAACGTGAGTGTTTCCAGCTGAACTCAGAGGGGAGCAAATGTTCTCCCACCTCTCGAAGGCTTCTGGGGAGCCTAGAAATAGCTCTCCCTGCCTCTGTCCCATAGTCATATTGGCCACTCAGGGGCAGCAGAGCTCCACAGTGGCTGCCTGGGCCAGAGCTGGGAGGTGATTCTGTCTGTGGTCCATTCTTTCCTTCCTGCCCTTTCCCCTTCCAGGGACAACAATCCTGCTCCCCAAGAGGACCCCTAAAACCCCAGCTGAGAAAGAAGAAACCATTCAAAAACTGGAGGTGAAGTGTGTGTGTGTGTGTGTGTGTGTGTGTGTGTGTGTGTGTGTGTGCTGGGAGGGTGGCACTGGAGTGGGGAAGAACACAAATAATAGGAAAGGAAGAAAAAGTATGAGCCCAACTAGTTCTCAGGTCCAGTCCCTCCTGCTTGCCCTGTCTATACCTTGATTTTGCCTTTTGGGGGCTGGGCCTGAGTTTCTCTGTTGTTTCCCCTTATCTATCTCTTCCCCCAAAAGACCTTGGAAAAGAAGGAAGAAGAAGTGACTTCAGAAGAGGAAGAGGAAAAAGAAGAAGAGGAGGAGAAGGAAGATGAAGAGGAAGAGGAGTATGACGAAGAAGAGCATGAAGAGGTGAGAGAAGATCATTCTTCACCAGAACCCCTTTTCTTTCCCCACCTGGGGTCCCAAATTGCTTCAGAGAGATGGGGGGGGAGGGAATTATTTTGTCATTTGGAAGGAATGAGGCTGAAATAATATAATAAAGAGTAAATTAATATATTATGTGGAATAATTAATATAATATTATTCTTGGAAGACTGGAGTTTTATGCCAGGTTTTCTAAAGGAGGGAGGAATATTAGGATGCATAAAATAAGGTGTTTTGTTATCCCATGAGTTTTTCCTAATAAGTGGCAGTGAGTGGCTTCTGTGAAGCCTGAAATCTCATAAGAATGGCAGAAGTCCTCCTCCTCTTCCCTTTTACCTTTTCTCTGCTTCTTTCAGGAGACAGATTATATCATGTCATATTTTGATAATGGAGAAGACTTCGGGGGTGACAGCGATGACAACATGGATGAGGCAATTTATTGAAGAACCACCTTGGATAAAACTCTCACTGCCCCCACCTTCTCAAGCCCTGGGGATTGAGAAACTGTTCTAGCCATCTGTGATTATGGGCACACCATCTTTCCAAACCCAGCCAGGGTCAAGACCCTGCATTATTTCCTTGAGGGGAGGAGCAGGGGCCTAGTAGCTTTGAATAGCTCTCCTCCCCCAATTATGGTGGCTGGACTTACCTCTGTTGCTTTGGAGAAGAGGTAATGGACTGAGTTTTTTATTATTTTATACCTTGAGGGCAAGGAGAGTGGGAAGAATCAGTACAAGTTACAACTGCCTCCCTTTCCCCTGCCTACCTGTTCCTACCCTAAATAATTTTCTCTTTTTTGGAGAAAATTGGGGGTTGGGAAAAAGAGATAAGGCCAGTTTTATGGTTTTTAAATAAAGTTTTGTTCTCTATATTTGCCTTTTGTACTCCAGAAAAAAGGAGGAGGTGGGAGGGAGGAGGCTTATAACTGGATCCCTGCCCTAGCTGGGGTGACCATTGGTTAAGTCCCCATCACTGTCCAATTATGGTGAGACATCTATCTCCATTCCCCCCCACAGTAGCCCCTTACTTCCACCAGTGAGATCCATATCTCTACCCCACTCACCCCCCCATCGAGCATTATTTTGGAGGTGCAAAAATACCCACAGTGAAGATGAGGCTGACTCTCGGACTCCCCCTTCCCCGGGAGAATCTGGGAAGAGACAAAGCCAGCCTTGCCTTTCCCACATTTGCCTTTGATTTCATGGCTGTCGCTCTTTGGGAGAGGGGAGGAGGAAGGAAAGGTGGAGCCCTAAGAATGGAGACCTTCCTCTCCTCTCCCTGGGGAAACCATTTCAAGGTTGGCCCCTGGCTTAAGCTCCCCGGCCGAAGGAGGTGAGAGCTTAGGGACTTCCCATCGTTTAGTCTATTCTTTCTCCATCCCCGCACCCTTTCTTTTCACCTTTTGTAACGGGGGAGGGGAGTGGCTGGGGATATTCACCGAGACCGCTCGGGAGATACGCTCCCTGCCCACGCGGCTCTCGCCCCCCCATCCCGGGGAGTGAGTCATTTCCTCAGAGCCTTGATTGGCTAATGAGGGAGTCCCGGGTTATTTTATTGGTTGGGGCAGCTGGACACGCAGCAGCCACGGGCTGCTAGCATGACCGGCCGGGGGACTGAAACTGAAACAGATCTGGAAATAGAGAGATAAAATAGACAGAAATCCCATTGCGCCTACAAATCCTGAAAAGGGAGTTTGGGGGAGACGGAGACAAGAGACACCCTGAGAGATTTCACCCTTAGCATCCGGACTGAGTCCTAAACTGCGCTCAGGGCCGCCCAGACAGGCAGATTGGGGGATCAGTTATTTGGGACTTGGGTGGGGTGGAGAGGAGGGCTAGGAGGGGAATTCTGTGACTCAGGGGTCAGGAGGGCTGAGACTGGAGGCGAGGCAGAAAGTTCCTTCTCGGGGGGTCTAGAAACTCCTCAGAGCAAGCACAAAAGTGGGTGTGGAGTAGGAAGAGAGGGGAACCGAAGAAAGAAAGAGGAACCCAAAGTGGGCATCAGGAGTCAGTGGGCAGCCGGGATTGGGACTCGGAGCTTTTCGGATTACCGCAGCATTTCTCCGGATCTCTTTCACTCTTGTTATTTCTCTCTCCGGGGGGGAGGGGGGGAGAGAGAAGGGACGGGAATAGGCTCCAGGGCCTTCTGCAGTCATCCCGATCTGGCCAATGCACCCGATGGCTCTGGAGGGGAAATCGAGGCCGGTGACTTTGCACAGCCTCTCCCTCACTTAAATCCAATTCACTGGCATGTCAGGGCATGACCTCCCTGCTGTCATGGTCCTCTTTTGAGAACAAAGGACAAACAACTACTGCGTGGGAATAGACATTTATATAGCACCTACTGTGTGGGAATAGACATTTATGTTGCACCTACGGCATGGGAATAGGCACTAAGGCTACCTCCTCCAGGAGGTCTTCCCTGATCCCAGAAGCTGCTAGTACATCCTCCAGAAAATTACTTTGAATGTATATAGAGACAACATGGGGTGTGGTAAATAACAGAGACCTGACATCAAGAAGACTTGGATTCTGAGGTTCATAGAATCGTGGATCAAGAACCACAAGGGCTCTTACTGATGCTCTAGTCCAATCCCCTCACTCTCCAAATGAGGAAACTGAGGCTCAGTATGGTTAAGTGGCTTAGTCAGGATTCACACTCAGATCTCCACTCCAGATTACATCATCCCTTCTCACAAGCAGCTCGTCATTTTTGAACAGCTCTTATTATTAGGAAATTTGTCCTTCTGTGGAGCTAATATTGGCCTCTAGGCAGCTTCTAACCAATGCACCTAGTTCTGTTTTCTTCTGTTAAGCAAAACAAATCTAATTCACCTTTTCGTCAAATAGAAAATACCTGCAGCTTCTGACTCTGTGACCTTGAGCAAACTCCTCTCATGGTCCCAGGCACCTCTCTAAGACTAAATTGTTGAGTATGTGCCAGTCTTCACCCATATAAGGAGTTTTCTAAGCCAGTGTAATCACAGGTCTGGTTAAACAACAAGAACAAAAACTTTCTTGTACGTTCCACTTTGCACCTGTTGCCCTGCCTGGTTTCACCTCCACAAAACAAGGTACCCTTCCCTGTATAAACTCATCACTTCTATCAGCACCATGCTGCTCATTTAAGCCTCCTTGGCCACCCTTTCCCACAGCTTCTTCCCCACCTCTGATTGGAAGGTTGCAGGGTAGAGAACCAAACTTCTCCCAGTGCCTTTAGGAAACCAGATCCCTCAACTACTCTTCCTCATTTCAACTCAATGAAACAAGATATCTTCGTTCCCCACCTCCACTCCCTTTCCTGATTCCTTTTACATGTCATTTCTTCCTTCAGATTGTAAATTTGTTAAGAGCAGGGACTTTCTCTTTATTACATGTATCTCCAATTGTTTGACACAGTGCCTGGCATATAGTAGGCGCTTAATAAATGTTGATTGGATTAGATTGGATACGTGTTATCTTTCTGGATAGAGCTCCAGGGCAGGGACAGTTTCATTTTTGCCTTTTATTCCCAGTTCCAAGCCTAGTGTGTACACTTGTATAGAGAGAGGTGATGCAGGATAATGATTAGAGAGCTGGCCTTGGAGACAAAAGACCTAGATTGAGGTCCAGCTTCTGACAGTGTCACCGTGGCAAATCATTTAGTCTTTTCAGAGCTAGTCAACTCTCTCTAAAACCATAAATTGTTGAGAAAATGCCAGCCTGCGGTGATAGAGGGAGTTCCATATGCCAGTCAATTGCAGGCTGAATGGCTGGCACGTGATGAGCACTTACCAAGTGTTTCTTGAGTGATGATCTCAATTACTTATGTTATTGTCAATAACAAATTATGGAACATAATTATTATGTAATATTAGTAATAAATATTATACACAATTATAATTATTATAATTATGGCATATAACTGGCCTCTGTGCCAATTGGCAGGTAATTCCGCTTGTCAAAGTCATACAAATGGACCAGTCAACCTCCTAAACCTTTTAAATAAACTATAATCACTGATGCTCATCGGGTTGAATATACTTTCAATGAAATTTTCATCCATTTTCCTTCAGTTTCCTCAGAAAGAATCTAAGGTTGAGGAGTAATGCCCAGTGATATAAGACCTTATATTTTTATTATTTTATTATTCTATTAGTGTATTATTCTAATAAACATCTCAGATTTGAAGGGAACAATAGATCATCAAGCCCACTCTATATCTAAACAGAAATCTCTGTAACATCTCTAGCAGCCACAGCCAGTAAAGTATTTATACCTTCTGGGATTCCTAGGATCAAGAAGAAAAAGGGACCTCACTGGCCCTCTAGTCCAATCCTCTCATTCTACAAATGTAGAAACTGAGGCCCAATATGGTTAAGTGACTTCTACAAATCACCCAGTCAGTAAATAGGATAGTGACGATTCACACCCAGGTCTTATGACTGCAGTTGATCTTTCTATTGCATCACTCCAACTCACAAATAACCTGTCATTTTTGGACAGCTCTTATTGTTAGGAGATCTATCCTTCTATAGAGCCATTAATGGCTTCTCTGCAGCTTTTAATCATTGAACCAAGGTTTTTTCTGTTAAGCAAAACAAATCTAAATCACCTTTTAGATCAGGATGTCAAACTCAAAATCCCAAGGTAAGATTCTCTGTAGGATGCATATCAACAATTAAAAAAATTATTATATATAATGTAATTAATATTAGTCTAAGACCAAAAAAGATGTGGTGTTGTAGTTGGTGTTACTGCTATAGCCAAATCACCCAGGCTAAGTTTGCAATTCCTTGTAATCCTGTTTGTTTATTTTTTCAATCAATTGTCATCTGACCATTTGGAACTTGCATAATTGATAGTTTTAATAAATTACTAGTTATCATTTTTATTAAGTTACTGTCAACCTAACTTTCTAGCCTCTCAGGTCTTACTGGATCATTGATCGAATCTGCTATGTAGCAGACACTATGCTAGATACAGAGAGACAAAAATTAAGTCTCTACCCTCAAGGAGCTTGCATCCTAATCAGGGACGACATATAGAATCACATATAAAGTAAGGGCAAGATAATTTAAGGGAGGAAGGCCTTTGCTGCTGGGGGAATCATACAAGGCTTCCTGCACAAGGTAGCATTTAAGCTAAATTTGGAAGGAAATCAGCGATTCTTCAAAAGGAGGGAGTGGATTCCATTCATGGAATTTAGTCAATCAATGCCAAAGAACAGATGAGTGAGATTCAGTGCCCTCAGAGAGGAACAGTAAGAAGGGCTGTAGACTGAATAAAATGTATTCAGGGAGTAATTTATCAGGAGATTTGAGAGTTCTAGACCAAACTGGGAACGGTTCTAAATGTCAACTTTTCGTGGCTGAGTTATATCCCACTCTCTGTGATGGGGAACTTGGAAGTTTTCTTGGCAAAGATAATACTTTGCTGTTTCTTTCTCCAATTCATTTTACAGATGAGGAAACTGAGGCAAACATGATTAAGTGATTTGTCCAGAGTCCTGGAGCTAATAAATATCTGCCACTGACCTTGAACTTGGATCTCTCTGACTCCAGGCCCAGTATTCTATTCACTGAGTCACTTAATTGTCTTTTTTAAACACTTTACTTATATTATCTCTCCTCACTGCAAGATGAGCCTTCTTCCCACTCTGCTACACTGAACTTAGATGACTAGGATGAGACGAGAGTTCAGGAGTCAGGAAAATGAGGGATCAGGAATGTTAGGACCTGGGGGGTCCAGCTCTGGTTATTCTGATTATTCTCCTGGAGTTATCAGAGACATTTTAGAGAGTCTCTCCCCCTCTAAAAATCCATGACTACTAAGGCTATCAGAGTCAGGTACCTCACTGGAACTTGTTAGATGACCATCTGACTAAGGAAAGAACAGGTACAGGTAGTTAACAATTCTATCCCTTCCAATAGAGTGAAGGTATCCTTGGGCCGAGGTCATGTACCCTAAACTCCCTAGGACTCGGGTCAAACAATTTATTTCCTAACTATTGAAAAGTAGGTCAGTAAGTGACCAGACTTTAATGTTACAGTTGGGATGGATTGGGGAAGAGGAGGATGGAGAGAGAGGATGATGGAATATTTTCCATTTCTCCTTACGTAACTTACTTGGCTAAAGGAAGGAGGGATTGTGAGCATTTATAAATGAAGTAGACAAGAATAGCCCAGCCAGTTAAATCTGGCCAGACAGGGCCTGACCTTTTCTCTACTGACCTCTCCCCCACTAAATGCTAGTTCTTCAATACCTTTCTGAGACCCCAGAACTGGGAGTAGAGCCCAAGCTTTCCAATAACTCTCTAGAAATGTCTCTGATTTCTACTACATCTGTGTTTACTACTCTCTAGATGGAAGAAAGAGGGGTGTTTTTTCCCTCTGAAGTGGGTATTGAAGGAGAGATAGTGAAATAATAATTTATCCTTCTCTTCAACCAACTAGATACACAGAATAGTCTCTGCCAGATTGACTGATGGATGATGAAGGTGCCAGAAAAGCACAGGTAGTGAATTAATCAACTTCCAAGGTGTAAAGAGGAAGCTTAATTTAGTGGCTAGAGGGATCAGCTTGGAGTTATGAAGATTTGGGGTCTGCAAAGATGACAAAAAACAAAAATGGACTGAGACCAGGGTAGGAGCAATACATTGACCCAAGCATTAATTTGGAATTATGTGAGAAAAGTGATTAAATCTTTCATATCCCAAGATAATCAGTACATATATCATACATACCCAAAATACTAGTAGCAATTCTTTTTGTCACAGCTCATAACTGGAAACAGAGGAGGTATATATTGATTTTGTAGTGAAGAAACAATGGTATATTAATGGGATGAAATATTATTGAGGGAGTATGAAGAATTCAGAGAAATCTGAGATTCATGTGAATGTATGTGGAAAGAGGAAAGCAGAATCAGGAGAATAGTATATACATACATACACATATATACACACCTATATATAGATATATATATACATTATGTATATGCATATATGTATACACAGAGACTATAATGTCATTGAAGACTACATTAAAGGATAAAAGGGATCATATCAAAATCAAAGATTAATAGTTATATCAGATGATTGATGATCTTTCTTTCTCAATAGAGAGATGAAAGAATAAGGCTAAGAAATAGTGTATGCATTATCAGTCTCTCTGGCTACACTGGAAAAATTTGCTGAATAGTTTATTATCATTATTATAGGTGAAGATATACCATGAGAGAAAACTATTTGTGTGGGATCTATGGTAGGCCCTTCTCAACTCATACTGGTCTTATCATAGTCGAACACATTGTACTTCAACATAATGATGTCATTTTGGTCCTCCTCAAGAATGAAGTGCAACCATCACCATAAAATATGTTGGTTTATTAAAAATTAATATAAAATATTACATACAGTAATAAAATATTTAAAATGAACAAGAAAAGCTAAAGAATACTGCCAGAGACGTGTTTCAATATTTAACAACAGGCTTTCCCCCTAAAAGGTAGATAAACCTAAAAAGGTTAACAAACTTTTAAAGTTTAATTCCTTGAGTCTAGGCAAGAAAACAATAAATTCACCTGTGATTTGTAGCATTTTCCAGTTTCCAAGGTATAAATGTTTATACTGAAAAGTTAATTATTGACTCTATCTAGTCAGCTCTAGTTTCTGTTAAAAAAAGTGGGATAATATACATAGGTTTTTATTAATTTTTGCTATCTAAATTTCTACTTGCAACTCTAGCTAATTGAAGTCCTAGCATTAGCCCCCAAATGACCTGTACTTCCTGTGGAACTTGTTTAATTATAGACTCCTCACCTCTTCACTACTTGGCCCTGGACCCTGGTCTGAGTCTCCTCAATCTCATACTGCAAGCCCAACACTTGTTCAAATTTATCAGGGAGTTTGACAGAGATTAAATTGAATGAGGAGGGGGATAAGTCTATCTCTGACTTAGTCCCATTCTTTCTCAGTCTCTTTTTCCATATCTCTGCCTCTAGTTCTGAGTCACTCAGTCCTGTTTTTTTCTGAGAATTTTTGGTTCCATTTGGATCCTGTAGTCCACCAATTTCAGCTAAAATCAGACCACAGGAGAGAATTGTAGTAGAAATTTTCTTCTTTATGCCCTTTTCCCACTACTTAAATGGGATAATGGTGGGAGATTAGAGTGGAAGAAAGTTCTGAGAGAATTGATGGGAAGGGATCAAAAGTGAGGGAAAATAAATAGGAAACTGAGGGATTGGACTGTCTGATTGGGTCAGATGTACTATCAATCAACAAATGTTTATTAATTAGTACAAATTGGGTATGTGTTAACTACAAAGAAAGGCAAAACAGTCCACGCCTTTAAAATGTACATTTTAATGAAAGAGAAAATGTAAAATAACCAGAAACATAAGCAATATGCAGAAAATTAAGAAGGCACTAGCACTGAGAGAACTGAGAAAAGCCTCCTGTAGACAAGGGGTTTTGAGCTGAATCTTGAAGGAAGACAAAGGAAACTGAGTTAGGCATAAAAGGGGCAGAACATTCAAGGGAGTGGGACAGCAAAATGAAGGCAGAAGGATGGGAGATTAGGCCATTGTAGTAGGTCATGGTAGATCAAGATAGAAAGGAGTCAGATTATGAAGAGTTTTAAATGATAAATGAGTTTATATTTGATTCAGGATGTAGTGGGAAATCACTGGAGATCATTGAGCACCATGGTCTGCCATGACCAGATCTATGGTTCAGAAAAGTCACTTTTACAGTTGAGTTGAGGATGGATTGGGAGGATGATTTAAGACAGAAATCAGTTGTAATAATCCAAGGGACAGTTAATAAGGGCCTAAAATTGGGTGGTCTCAATGAGAGTAGGAAAAAAGAGAACACAGATGAGAGATGCTGTGGATAGAAACTGTAGCATTTGGTATTGGAATGAATATTAAGGGTAAGAGTAAGGTATTGAGGATGATATTGAAGTTGGGAAACTGGTGACTGGAAGAATGGTGGGGTCCTTTTCCATAAAGAGGAGTTTAAGTTTTGGGGGGAAATAAAATGAAATCTGTATTAGATGCCTTGAATTTGAGGTGCCTCTAGGATGTCCAGCTGGAGATGTCCCAAACTGATCATGATTCAATTGTTTGATCACTGTGATTTGGTGAGGTCAGTTTTTGTGTATATGCTTTTTCTTCATCCAGTAAAGCTAGATAAGCCCAAAAAAGATCTCCAATTAGCTACTGTCAAGAACCTGTTCTGTTTCCTAACCAATATGACTGAAAGGGAGGTGATCTGGGAGAGGCTGAATGACCAATGGCTCCATTACCAAATAAGGGTGGAAAATATCAGGTATCACCCCTCAGGAGAGCATACTGGAAAGAGATCAGAACTCAGGAGACTCATGTCTCTTCTCTCAGCTTTGGTTTCATCATCTGGGCGACTGGGAGGATCACTATAGTCTGGGATCAAGAAACCCTGAGTCCAAATCTGACCTCAGACATTAACTATTTCCCTGAGCAAAGTCACTTCAACCTGCTTGCCTTAATTTCCTTATCTGTAAAATGAGGAGAATAACACTACCTATCTCTCAGGATTGTTGTATGGATAAAATGTAAAGTACTTAGCACAATGCCTGGCACATTTTTAAAGCTGGAAAACATCAAATGCAAATAAATGATTTAGAGTTAGAAAAAGGTTATAATTTTAAAGGCAGTGATTCTATCTCTGGCTCCTTGAAATCCTAGAAAGCAATAGAGGCAAAGTGTCCAAAAAAAAAAAAAAAAGAGGATGGGTGAGAAGTCATGCTATCTGGTGTAGCGGGCGAAAACCCCAAGTTGGAAATTGGTATCATCCTAGAGCCTCCATGCCCAACCCCAATATTCAGATTTTCTTCAATGACAAAAGGACAAGTGATGCTGGGAAATGCCTCCAATCCACCCCCTTCACTTAGCAGGTGATCTTGTTTTCCAAAGCTAGGTCCCAGACTCCGTCATTATTTCCAACCTTTTGTCCTGGTAACCTTTCCTCTACTTCCCACAGTTTATGGGGGACCATCCATAATTTCTGCTTCAGTTATCCCTTCTTCCCAGCTCCATGCCTGCCTTGGGATTTAGGGAGCCAGGGGATGCAAGAAGCATTTCTCCTGGAAAAAGCAGGGAATGGAAACTGGAGAGAGATTCTCATCACCCCCATTAGGGATGCTCAGCCTCCAGAAGGACATTTATTCTTAGCTCTTTATTCTTAAATTTGCTGCATCTTTTCCTCGGAATTGAGGGGAGGGGGTTGGATGGGGTCTAGGAAGTATGCATTTGAGAATTAAGGGGACTAAAGGATGATAGAATATTAAAGATTAGTGTGAATGAAATTAGACACAAGAAGAAGGGACCGGGGAAGGGAACGTAGCTGTGTGAGTGATGGGAATCTCGATGGAGTAAGGGACATCAGAGTCACCTTTTTGGCTGCAACGACCAGGTGAGAGGAGCACAGTTCTCATGACCCTGAGGTCTCTCCCTCACCCCTTGGAATCTTCCTTCCATCCAGCTGTCCAGAGGACTAAAGATATCATAGCTGGGCCAACAGCCATACATTTCCAAGAACTTGCTTACTGGCTATTTGACTCATTGAGGGAGAGAATGGTCAGCTGCAAAATTGCCTAACAAGGAATTTGAGGGCCAGTGGAGGGGAAAGCACCCGTGATTTAAACTATAAGAATTGGAGATTAAATAATCTCCTGCAAACTCCGCCCCCTTTACTTGGAGATGCTCAGGTAATAAAATGAGGAGTCCAAGTTGATACAAGTTTTTATCTATTCCTCATTTCTTACATAAAATGCCTAGCAAAGGACTGGGTAGGAATAGCTCAGTAAGCTAACTTTGGCTTCCAAGGCCCTGTCCTCCGCTGATCTCTCTCCCCTACTTTGTGTAGTCTCCTCTGAGATGGAATTCTGGAATAATGCCACTGAGAAGGATTTCCTTTTTGGTGTTCCATTTTATTTCTTGAAATAGTGTTTGCCCTGGGAATTGGAGTTGTGAGGAAACTTATCATCTCAGCTCCATTTCCAGGAGTTTATAGCATTAATATATATTCTTGTGGGGTCCCCAGGAATCTGAGCAGTCCTAGTCTTGAGCAACACTACTCCTAAGGAGGTAAAATATGATGAGATATCCTAATGAGATCACAATTACTTCCTCTCTTTGGTTTGAGGAGAATTCCCTTTTTCTTTCTTTCTTCTTTTTTTTTTATTAAAGCTTTTTATTTGCAAAACATATGTGTGGGTAATTCTTCAATATTAACCCTTACAAAGCTTTCTGTTACAAATTTGTCCCCCTAGTCCCCATCCCTCCCCTAGATGGCAAGATATCCACTACATGTTAATTATGCTAAAATACTTGACAAATATATATATATATGTGTGTGTGTACATATTTCCACACTTATAATTGTTGTGCAAGAAAAATCGTATCTACAAGAAAGAAAAATCAGAGAAAGGAAATACAATGAAAGCAAACATCAATAGAAAACATGAAAATGTTATGTTGTGGTCCACATTTCACATCCCTCTCTCTGGGTGAATATGGCTTTCTTCACTGAACAATTGGAACTGGTTTGAAACATTTCATTGTTGAAGAGAGTCATGTCCATCAGAACTGATCATCATATAGTCTTGTTGCCATGTATAATGATCTCCTGGTTCTGCTGATTTCACTCAGCATCAGTTCATGTAAGTCTCTCCAGGCTGAAATCATCCTGCTGGTCATTTCTTATAGAACAATAATATTCCATAACATTCATATACCATAATTTATTCAGCCATTCTCCAATTGATGGGCATCCATTCAGTTTCCAGTTTCTAGCCACTACAAAAAGGGCTGCCACAAACAGAATTCCCTTTTCTTGATCCCCCTCCTTAATATATGTTTTTTTCTTCTGGGGTCACAGATCTGAGAAGCTGGGAAGTCTTAGTCCTTCTTTCCACACCCTAATCTTATCTTCTTGGCTCTTGTTTTCTTATAGACAGTAAGTAAATGAAAAGAAGTACAAGTAATTTTGAGAGGAGTTTAATCCATGTTGCCCCCTGAAGTAGGAAGGAGAAAGATTAAACTTTAGGAAAATCCTCCAACACAGTGAGAAAGATTAAAGGGAAATGGGAGTTGAGATGTCCCCTGTTTGGAAGGCAAAAGGAAAATTTGTTCTGTGGGTGCTCCAAAATCAATCAATCAATGAATCAATCAATCAAGTAATTATTCAAGTGTCCACTGTGAGCCAAGCTCTGTGCCTGCCTGGATACCTATCCTTCCAATACCTATATCCAATCTCTTACCCTCTCTGGGGAGAAACTTTTCATCTGGGGAAGCTGGGATGGAAGGCAACAACTGAAGCTAACAGAGAACTAATTCAGTACTTAATAATAACAACCTCTCACATTTCTATACCAGTGATAATCAACAACACTGTGAGGAGGTAGTGAAAACATTATTCTTCCTATTCTCATTTTACAGATGAAGAAACTCAGAATTTAAATCACCTTCCCATGATCACAAACAAGTTAAAGCTAACATTTTACTCGGTCATAATGCTTCCCTTGCCTCCTTTCCCTTAACCAGAGTTTTTAAGAGGAAATTACCCTGACCTTCCATCCTTGGCTCCCTTTGTTGACAATATATTTAATCAACTCTATTCCCTTTTCTCTGTCATACATTTTTCTTACCCTAAGTTCTTACTACTTCCCTTATGTCCTTTATTTAGTTTAGCTCAAGTCAGACCAAGTCAACTAATTTAATTTCAATTCAATTCAAAACATTTATTAAGCTTACTTTATGCCAAGAATTATTTAGGTGTTGTTAGGGATCCAAAGTTGAATAATATGTTTTCTGTGGTCAAGGGATTTACTCATTTAATCTAATAGGGAGAAATAAGAACCATAGCTGAAGAAATATAATATAAAGTAGAAGTGAAAGAGGCAAAACAGTGTCAGAGTGCTGAACATCTTAGATTTAGAGTAGAAAACTTGGTTTGAAATCTTTCCTTGACTTCAAAAGGTTTCCAATTTACAATCCTATGATTCCAGGGTTGATACAACTAAGCTCTCTAATGAATAGGGATTACTACATCCTTTGTATTTTTATCTCATGCATCTAGCACAGGGCCTGGCACAGAGTGTGAGTTTAATAATGTTTTGTGATGACAGTTAATTCACTGGAAGAAGAGATCAATTTTGGCTAGGAGTCCCCCATCACTTTCTAGACTACACTAATCCAGAGTTACCCCAAAATTCAAGAAGCCCAATAGAATCATCTGTCTCTCTTCCCTTCCTATTCAACATTTCTCAGTCAGGTCTTTCTTATCCCTCACCAGCTTCACCAAGCTAGGAATAAGTGATGAAAAGAGATCTTCTTTCAACTGAGACTTCTTAACAGGCAATGAATATTTTCTGGTGCTTTAAAATTCAAAGGCTTGAGAAAATTTCAGAAGTATAGAAAGGGGGAAAGGGATTCTTGTTCTCCAGTAGGTTCTTGGGGGAAAAAATGGAAGAGCAATTGCAATTAATTTCTAGTTGGAGTGGAGAACTGAAAGAAACTTGTGCAAAGGAAAATCTTTTGGGTAGGGAAAGGAAGGGCTGTGCACAGGAAAAGGAAGTTTATCTGAAGGGTTTTTATGATTTATGGGAGGGCTGAGCTTTCCCTGTGGAAACAGCTGAATCTCTCTTTTTCCTTCCTCAAATAAGAGTCTTGTTTGGGAAGGGATCTAGATATTTTCCTTCCTCAGATAAGAGTCTTGGTTGGGAAGGGACCTAGGTATCCTTGTCATTCCTTTCCAAGGGCTCATACATAAGAGATTTATGGGTTTGCTCCATTTCCCCGTCTCTAAGAACTATGCACCATAGGACATACCAGAAGTCAATGAATACATACAATATCTGGACTCACTCACTAGATTATCATGGAGAAAGTGGTTCTTCCTTAAGTCCCTTTTCATAATCTTCAGCAGACACATCAGGGAATATGAGGTGAAAGAAGTGGAAACCCTCTGGTTCTTTTTCTTTCTGACTCTCTCAGTGGGATGGAGAGGATGTTCAGGGAGAGCCAGCATCTCTGGAATAAGGGCTTGCTGAGCTCTTTTTAGGGTTACTCATCCCTTTTTCATGTCCGTCTGCCACTCAACTCTCATCTGTGGCTCCAAGAAACTGTAGTGGTCACAACCCAGGTAAACCAGGTAACAGGTAGATGACAAGCTTAAAACCTATCACTAATTTAGGGGGATGTCTACCCCCAAGCATATGGTGGCACTTTTTTTCCAGCAGCCATGAGGATGGCTGAAGCTGGTAGAGGCCAAGATCATCCACTGCATCCTGCCCCATCACCAGCCATCTTGACTTTTATCTTGCCACTGGACTTTGAGGATTCCAGAAGAGGCTGATGACTCTGTACAACTCTGTCTCACTTAAATTCAGATCACAAACCAAGACACCAACCCATGATATCACTAGTTCTCTCCAAAAATGAATGCCAACAATATCTCTCTCAGTGGTCTTCTCTCTTTATACCCTACCCACTCCATTAGATGAAGTTTGAGGTTAAAAATAATACAAATCTAGACCTGAAAGTGATCTTGAAGGCCATCCAAGCTCTTCCTTTCAGGGAATTTGAGAGAAAAGAAGCGGGAATGATTTGATTTGGTTCTTTGCCTTTGGATTATCTTTCTTAATGGCTTTTTTCCTCCTTCCCCACCTACTTCACCAAGTTGGGTTGGAAAGTTTAAAAATATTATAAATCTTGGGATCTGAAAGTCATTTTGGAGGTCATATAAGGCCCTCATTTCAAAGATGAGGTAACTGAGATGCAGAGAGATTCATGCAGATAAAAGCCAGATTCAAACTGAGATCCTATGGCTCTAGGTACAATGCTCTTTCCACAGGTGAATAATTCCTCTCAGTTGAATAGGGCCAAGTGCATTTTATTTGTGTTTTACAATTTATAAAGGCTAAGAAGTGAGAAGGGATAGTACTGGGTAGGAAAAGAG
Organism: Myrmecobius fasciatus; assembly: GCA_023553655.1. Classification (NCBI taxonomy): domain Eukaryota; kingdom Metazoa; phylum Chordata; class Mammalia; order Dasyuromorphia; family Myrmecobiidae; genus Myrmecobius; species Myrmecobius fasciatus. The sequence continues at coordinate 21,123 of JAJPUD010008389.1, forward strand.
GGCCTTGCTTCTTTGAACACTATCCCATCCCCACCCGTCTAGAGACAAAGGTAATATTAGGTAGCAGTAAAGTGGAAAATCCTTTGTATACAGGAGGGGAAAGGTGTTTTCTATTTCTTGAGAGTGACCATCCTCCAAGTGAAACAGCTGAATTTCTCTGTTTCCTTATAAAGATGACAGGCATTGGCTGGGAGGGAATCCATAAATCATAGTTCTTCCTTTTCTCCATCTCCCATTTCCAAAGGACAGACTCACAGAAGCATAGACGCTCAGATTTAGAAAAGGATCTTAGTACCAATATAGTCCAAGCTGGAACTGAGCAGGATTCCTTGCATATGACATGGCCCTAACAAGTAATCACTGAGCTTTTGCTTGAAGATCTAAAGTGAGGGAGGAACCTGTCACCTCCTGCAGCAGCCTGTTCTATTTTGGGAGAGCCCAAACTGTCTGGAGTCTCTTTGCACCAAATCTGAAATTTCCCCTTTGCACCTTCTGCTTGTCATTTATAGTTCCAACTTCTGGGACTAAGCAGAGTGAGTCTGACACATGAAAAGCCTTTAAATACTCTCAAATAAAACAAAATTAAAAAAAAAAACACTCTTGGAAAATCAGCTATTATTTAGGGCTAGGTTCCCTTATCTATAAAAATTTGACTTTCATGATACTATTGAAAAATCATAGCATTAGGAGTCAGGGGCCCTTCAGGTCCTGCTCCTATAGAATTTTGGAGAAATCATATGATTTCCCTAGGCCTTAGTTTCCTTATCTGTAAAATGAGATGGTTGGACAAAGATCACTTCTATGATTTTCTGAGGCTGTAAATCAATGGTTCATTCTGTGGCCTGAACATGAAGCGTTCCTTTAACACATCTTTCTTTTTGACATTTTCTCAACGTTCTTAACTTATCATGATTATCCTCTTTTGGATGTTCTTCAATTTATCGATGTCCTTATTAAAATCTGGTGTCCAGAACTGAACGAATAAGTGCTCAATACAATCTAGACCACCTCAGAACAATGGGGCACTTTGGTCTGAATTGGTGATTTTAACAATGTAAGACATTTGCCAGGTGGAACTCCTTCAAATGATATAATAGCCTTTTAAGATTTGCAAATTTCTTTGCAAATACTTAATTCTCTGCTGTAATCTACTGATTATTTACAGCTGCAAGAGTTGGCTAGTGCAGAGAGATTATAAAACTTGTACTGGGGTGCCCAGGCCCTCCTGACTTGAGGACCCTATGTCCCTCTCAGTCCGTTGGCTGAATTTTTCCTATACACTGGACATAATAGTCCTCGGGCTCGTGTATTACATGTACTCCTTGTCCCATGTCAGGCGCACACCCTATGTCCTGCTCTTGTCCTTGCCCCTCCCCTCTGATCCCAGGAAAACAAACTACAGAAAAGATTTTTCCATCAACTCTGACCTAGTTCTCTTGTCACAAATGAGTGGGGAGGAGCCACCAGCTACCTGAGGGTGGAGACATGGGGGATAGTTTCAGGTAGCTCTGTGTTGACAGGAATCAATAGACACACAAAGAGAAAGGTTGAGACAGAGGCAGCAGACCCGGACTATGAAGCTATCTATCTCCCCAGCTTGTTTCCATTGTTATTTGCAGTTTTCACATGGGTTTAGAAGGGTTAGTCTCAGAACACGGGGTCTTAGACCAGGATCATAGGAAAATATAATTGAACAAAACCAAAGTCTGGTAGTTTAGTCTCCATTGATCTTAGCATACCCCTTCAGTTCCCACATCCTAATCTCTCTTCTGAAAATTAGGGAAACAAGTGGAAAAGATCAAAGATAGCACAAGGGAGGAAAAAGAATATACTAGTGGCTTTGAGTTACATAATCAACTTAAAAGTGTCTTTTAGTTCTTTAAAAGATCCAGCCTCCAAATTGAACTGTTTTCTGAGTAAAGAAGCTTACTTTATAAAAATCCAAAAAAGAAAAATCCAGATCTAATGACTCCTTTTCCTTTAAGACCCACAATTCAGGTCTATTTTAAACCAGTAAAAGGAATAGTTTCACTTCACAAAACTGACACTTGGTAATGGTCAAAGTTGTTATTATAGCATAGAACCATGATCTAAGTTTCTGTGAGAAGCCCATCTTATTGATTCATTGTAAGCAAATGCTTTGTACTAAATTGTCCTGCATACATTTGCATTATAAATATTTTGTCCTTATTGTGAATGCAAAAGGATTAATTTTAGGGTTTTTTTTTGTCATTATCTCAAGAAAATTAAACATTATGTTGTGACCTAAATTGGAAATCATACTAAAAGTGGCATAGTACCATTGGCAAAGTTTTCAAACAATTGTTAAGAGTATTTGTTGAGAAATCTGTTTTATCTAAATAAGATATTTTTTAAAGCCAGTGGTGTATATAGATAGGCTCACCCATATTTTCAAAAACTCTTATCCAGTCAATAACTGAGATATCCTATAGAACAATGTTTAAAGATTGGAACGTAGAAACCAAAAGTTTTTAAACATCTTCCCTTCCTCCCAAAGATCTTCTGCCCAATCAAGCAAATAGAACTTTTCCGTTTAAAAAAAAATTTATTTTTATTTAAAAAAAAAAAAGACCTCCTCTAAGGAGTTGAAAATATCTCTGATAAAAGTACAAAATATAATTTTTAACATACAAAAAGATACACATTTAAAAAAACCAAACCAAAACCACTTTCAGTTCATTTTCTAGTTGTACAGTTCACAGATAAGAGTGGGGCTCAGTGCTTTGACACAAGACAGTAGAGAAAGTGCTGATTGCTTAGGACAATTCATTAAGTGTTGAGGGATAAGAAGGAAAGGAGTTGTTTAAAACTCCTAACACTGGGAGTGTATACAAGGGTGGGAAACCTGCTGGATTCTTATTTGCTTCCTAAGAGGTTCTTTTGGCACTCTTTAACCCCAGCTTTGCAAATGTTTTGGTAGTCCCTCTTTTTCAATTTGCTGGGCAGGGAACTGGAAAGCCTCTTTCTTATTAAGTACTCTGGTCAGTACTTGGGAAGCTACGGTAATGACAAAAATGGTCATTTCACCAATATCATAAATTTTCTTCTGCCCACCCCAGAGACAAAGAGGATCTTTTTTAAGTTTAATGCTTAGGGACTAGGAGGAAAATCCCCAACGGAAAACAAAAGCATAAAAGTGCTAAGAACAATACTTCAGAATGAACTCCAAAGGAGTTTTGAAGATATTTTGTGCCTTCCTCCTCCTACCAACACTGAACCCAAACTCTTAAGAAAACCTCATAAGAGGAAGAACAAAAGTGCTTAGCCACAGGCTTTCACCAGCCTCCCTCTCAAGGGGTCTGTTTGCCTTCGATTTGAAACAAGGATAATGTGTCATCTGAGAAGTAGATCACTTCCCTTTCTCAACAGGAAAAATTTCTACAAGAACTGGGAGCACCTTTAAACATATATAGAATGAGAGGATATGTGGGAAGGGCTGTACTGATTTCAGGCGCCTCTTCTTCCCACCAAACATTTGGCCATTATATCTATAAAATGTTTCCCCAGCTCATTAAATCACCTTTGTCTGGCTTGTCACAAAAACAGGTTCCCAGAAGCCAACTTTTTGTGATTCCCAGAGATTTTGGGAAGACCAATCTAGAGGCTATCCCAATCCTGAATCCAAACTACTGAAAACTTCATTCAGGGGAATGCTGAGCAAAGAGGTCACAACAGAGTCCAAACCTCCCACTAACCAGCAAACACCCTCTACGAAACAACAGCAAGACTGGTTGAGAGAGTGGACGCTCTTTGGCGTCTGTTTTAAGAGATGACTGCCTGCTGATCTCTTAATATGAGGGAGACAGGTTAAGGTGAACCCATCCCCCCAGTCAGTGGAGACCGTCATGCTTCTGAAAAAGCGAGTCAAGGAAAGACAGAAAGAAACAGGTAAATAAACAGCTGCTTCTTTTCTTTGGCTCATTCACTGCACGTTGTTGTTGACAATGCAGGGATCCACCTAGAAGAACAAAATAAAGATGGCTTTAGATTTAGAAGGTGGGAGAAGGGGAGTCAGGAGAATATTTATGTTGGGGGCACTCTCCCCACCTTTACTCAACAAAGGCAATCATTCTCACCTCAGTATAAGTGGGTGGAGGCATAAACTTGAACTCAGAAGCATACATAAAGATGGGGCTGTCCAGGGAGCTATCATCAAGGAGAGGCGTGGTAGGGCTCTCCAGTCTGTGATCTTCAGGAATAATATCCATGTAGCAAGGAGGCGCTGCAGAGAGAAAAGGGAGTCAATAAATAACCCCACCAACCAACTTCTGATTTCCAGGGAATCTTTAATGGAAAAAAGGGGTAATGGGGGTAGGGAGTCTACTCTGACTCACCTTCTGGGGTGTCAGGGATGTTTAGGTCCACCCAACTCATTTCAGAGCTGGTGCGGCTAGCCATGCTAGATGTCCGACTACTGAGTCCTGACTTGCTGCCAATGACTAGGGGTAAATCAAGGATGATTTTCTTAGATCCAGGGACACTGACATAAATCTACAGGGAAAATAAAAATTGTTCTATCAGAGAGCTAGCTTCAATGCTAGCTTCAATGACTGATTTACTCTAATGACCGTGACAGCTTCACTCACTCACCAATAAAGAGTATTCAACACGAAGGATGTTGCAGCCAAGGATGGAGGGTTTAATTTTCTGTACACGAAGGCTTTTGCCACGCCATGATTCACAGGTGCCAGAAATGATATGGTTGCCTCGAACAGAAGACAGCTTTTGGGTTAACACCTTGGTCTGGCCATTGGCAAGGTAAGTGTGGCGGGCAACAATAGCAGCCTTGGGCACAACGATGCGGGAACAAGTGTTCTCAAAGTCAGCATTGATAGAGATTTCATCACCTAACAAAACAATCGATTTTTGTTACTGAAAATTGTGTAGTTAATTTTTTATGGTCCACAACCTTTGTCCAACACTATGCAATACCTGCTTTTCTTAAGCCCAGACTTCTCTTACCTTCACAAAATCCTTTTCGGTCAATCCGGGCAGAGACAGACACTCTCCCATCAGGAATAAACAGGCAAGAAACCTTCTTCTCTTTCTTGGCAGACACAGGTGCCTGAATAGGATAAAAGAAAGAAATCCTTGTTATGTTTCTGAGAATTGCCAAGATGGCCCCTGCTTTTGTTTATGAGGACTTCTATCTCCTGCAATAATATGTAATATAAATCATGTCTTATCATCCCATGCCATAAGTATAATCTCCTCTAAGCTCTTCTTGGACACTTCCTTATCAATGGTTATGATAACAGGGTTCTGTAGAATGTAATGCGCTGCACTGCTCTGGGAAAAACCAGGAATTCCCCCTCCTGCTTCCTTGTAAGAGTTAAAATTTTTCTTCATTTTAAGCTAAAGACTATAAGCTTTGTTAAGAAATGGGGGGGTCCTGCCTTATAAGGTCCCTCAGTACCCAGGACTTAAGCCTATTGGGAAAGCTTACCATCAAATCAGGGGTATTGACATCCACTGGATCCATCACTTCAAAGTACTTCTTGGTTTCCTGAGTTGGGTGGCTGGGACGGTCAAGGAAAGCCTTTACCCAATAATCTACACAGCCATACTTCCCCTTGAATGAGGTTCCCAGAGGTCTGTCGTGGAATAAAGGGAACAGTTGCTTTTAGATTACTCATCTTTGGAACACTGGATGCTTAAAAAGAAGGGGTTAAAAAAAAAAAAAGAAAATAATAAGCAGGGTTAACACCTACCCCTGAGGAAGTTCAAAGCCGAACTTGTACTCATATGTATTTCCAGGTCTCAGGATCACAGACTCATCATTAGCTTGAGAGAAGAGAAAAAAAAAAAAAAAAAAAAGATGCACCATTAGACTTACTAAAAAGTGATACTGATCTTATTTTAAACGCTGAAATGCTTAAACAGTGGATGCATTTTCTGAAACTAACCATGGCACTTAAATCTCCCAAATCGAAAGGTGGTTAATAATTTTGGACTTGGAAAACTAGCCCAAAGCCCTGACTCCGGACACTCAAGCCAAATGAAAGCCGCATTACTTTCATCTTTAACACTAAGATTTAGTTAAACAACCTTCCAGTTCAAAGTATCAAGCGCAAAGGAGCTGAAGGCTGGAATAAATACTCTTTTTTGCCAGATATTAAGACGGTTTAGGTAAGGGTTTCTTTTAGAACATTGCAGCTGAGATGGGGGGCTGGAAACGGTACCTATCTTGCCAGATGGAAGGACCATGATTCAGATCTCGCCCCTCCCTCTCGCACCCCCCCAAAAGCTCACCGGAACCTATTTCCTCAAGCTCCCGATGATAGCCGGGGCTCCCCACCCTCCCCGCCCCAAGAAGGCGAGTGCCCTTACCTGCGGGCTGGTCTTCCAGGAGCAGCGTGTCTTCATACCGCAGGTACTCCATCGCCTGCTTGCACTGCTGCGAGCCCTGCATCCACAGGACCTTGGCCACTCCGCAAGCCAGGATCCGTACGGACTTAACTCGGGTCACCTCGCATACCTCGACCACCACCCGGCCGGCCACCTTCTCCCCACTGCAGTAGACTTTGTCGGGGTCGCTGAAGACCACCTCAAAAGTCTTGATTTTCTTGAACATCACCATGGTTGGGGCTTGGTTCACTCAGACAACAAGGGAGACAACGAATGAATCTCTCTCGAGTGCCAAAGAAAGATTTAACCTTTTCGGTTAAGTTGGGAATAGTTCGCTTTCCCTAGGATAGATGGACTTGGGAGGGCTAACAATTTTATTCTAAGAAATAAAAAGCCCCTAATCCAAAATTAGCCTGTACTAATTTTCGAAAAGCCGAAAAGAATATGTAAGATGTCACTAATGCAAAGAGACTTCGAAAGATTAAAAAAATCTTTTTGTCTCAGTCCAAAAGGAACTTTGAGGAAATCCCCTCCCCAAAATCTCAAAGAACGAGAGACTAGGGATCGTGAAGGAGCGCTGTAAAGATTGACTGTGAAAAGAGGCGGAAACAGCCTTATATAGGGCTCTGGCAGTCTGGGCCACGCGAGGGCCTGCGAGGTGGCTCGTGCTGTCCTCGTGCACAATTTTCCCATTGGCTGACTTTTCCTTGTTTACTAGGGATACAGCCAATCAGCAAGCGGCCCGGGGCGCGTGAACACAGTGTGCCTCTGGCGGGGAAACGGTTGTTTGCTCGATTTCCTCCTAGGAAGGAGGGAGCGGAGGGCTCTTGAACGACGTCCCTTGAGACAAATGAAAGGAGGGCTGGGGGATTGGCCTTAAGCCTATCAGCGTTCTAGCAGACTTCGGAGGGCGGGCGTTGATGTCGGGGATTGGCATTTTTGGGTGAAAGGGGAAAAGTGTCTCGGGGGGCTTTGTATTCTTATCTTTACTACTTGAGAATTGTTTGGGTGGGCTAGCTCGGCATTTTTCCAGCCCCTCCAATTCCAAGTCCTTTGCTTTTGTTCTCTGTTCTCCCAGCCTGGGCTAATTTCGTGAAACCCTGGAAAGTTCTCAATTAAATTGGGAATTGAAGGTTGAGAATTAGGGATGGAGGGATGAGGGGAAAGAGAGAACCCTCCCAAGAAAACTGCCTTTCTTCTCGGAGAAAGAAAAAGGAGTGGGGTGGGGAGAATCTGGTGTTTGTTAACTTTCTCTTCTATCAGAATTCCTAAATTGTTATTTGTGGGCGTGAGTTTCCTCACCCCTGTCTTCCTCACTGCTTTATTCTTGGATTCCAAAGATTCTGCCCTTCCGTCTCATCCTAATAGTTACCTTTTCTCACCTTCTTTTCTTCCTATCCCCCACTCTCCCTTCCCCAATCATCCTGTTCTTTTTGGAACGGAAATAAGAAGGGTGTGTTAACATCCTGCTTTGCTTTATCCCCTTCATCTCTTCATCTTTTTTCTCTGTAGAGCTGGGGACACTTTGTTTATGCTCCCCATGTATGTACCTTTATCACCCCTTTGAAGAATACAGTGGTTATATTGTCCGTATCTTAAAGCTTCTGCTTAGCCAGATCTCAGTTTCTTGCTTCACAGCTGACCAAACCATAGGATATTCCAACCATTTTCAGTGCTCCTCAACTATTAATTCCTGATCAACTTTCTCTAAAGCCACCTGGAATCTTCTGTTCTTCATACACTCTCCCGCAGCCCTAAATCTCAAAATGAAGGAGAAAAGTTTGTTTTTGACCTGGTCAGTGTTTCAATTTATGCTAGGAAGATAAGCACAACAGAATGGTTTGGGTGTTTTAGCACATGTTTGAGTATTGATTATTACTTCATTCCAAAGCCTTTAAGAAATAAAGGGAGGAAGAAGCGGGGTTTCGAAGTCTCCAGAAGGTCTAGCTAAATATTCTCACTATGCTTTCAGGAGGCTTAATTTGGATCCCTGACAGCCGGGTTTTTTCCCTTTCCCTTCCTGAGTGAGTTGGACATAAGATCTTAGGAGATGACTCTTAAAAATTAGTCCTACTAAGGCCAAAAAAACCCTGTTATAATTAGTACTTTTATTTTTAGAGTCCATGAGTCTTACCTTTCTTTCTTTGGCTCCCTGTCTTATCTATTTCTGGACATTTAAAAGTTTGCTTTACTTCTCCTGATCAAAAGAGGATGGATGATGTCCAAAACTTGGGAAAATATATGAAAGCAATAGAGTGGATTGTCACAATTTATTTTTTCAATGATATTAAGAATCTTCCTTCTCACACCCCAACTGTGATAATACCCCCAGGCTAGCAAATTACAATTTAGTCTCATCGGTGAGAAAGTTCCCGGATCTGGCTTGATGACTTAATTGTTAAGAAAGAACAGAATTAGCCCTGGGAACATCTTGATCCCAGGGGGTGTGTGGGTTAAAAGCAGTACTCTGTTGTACAGTTATCCCATAAAATACTGGGGTGTTTTCCTTGATGAAGAGCATTGATCAAGTTTCCAAAGCATGCAGAATCTTAGTGGTTTCAGTTCTTAATTCTGAGGGATTTGCTTTTTAGTGGTGAACGGACAAAAAGAAAAAAAAAAACATAATGTAGATTAATGTCTAATTATGGTGTACGTGAGTATTGAAGGTAAAGAAGGGTTGCAGAGTAATTGGAGCTGTAGTGTGAATTATAGAAGACTTCTTGAAAAAGGTTAATCACTGGTATTTATCTGGGCATAACCATGAAATGCTGAATCCAATTGCTTTTTCATATCCTATAGTAAATCTGTCTCTTGCCCTATTCTTAACTGTGTTTTCTCTTGTTGCCACTCTGCAGAGCTGAGTACTATGGACATGTTCTCTGTTATGCCAAGCTTCCCTTGAATGTTAAAGAACTATTTAGCTTTGGCAGTAATAGCTTGCCAGGGCCTTTAGCCAAGATATTTTCTGAAATGATGCCCTCAACAGCAGGGTTGTTTACGACCTTTCCCCTGCTAACCTGTTAAAAAAAAATAGTAATTAAATCAGCCTTTAGAATCTTTTCCCCCAGTTCCTGGGTTGGGGAAATAGAAAGTTCTGTGAATTCCTTTTCCCCAAATAATACCCTAAGGGTACAGGGAAGGGGTACACTTGGGAGGGGCTGCACTGCAGTGCTAGGTACAAGAACTTTGCATATTAGGTCACCTTTCTCTCTTCACCACTCCTCCCTATTCTTCAGGTGAGTCAGTGGGAAACTAAAAAGTGATTGTAGTTTGTTTGCTTTTCTTGGGGTGAGGTATTGAATACTGGCCAAGGATTTTAAGGAAAAAGGTGTCCTCACCGATTAGTCTGTCGTCAGGCAGGGATTTACAAGTTGCCTTCAACTGTGCTATATGTGCTATGCTTATATAACTAGCATCAAGGATTTGAGAAATCCAGTATCCTCAATCCAAAAGCTCTTTGCTTCAGGTTGCATCCCAACACTCCAATTATCTCTGACTCCCAATATCCATAACTTCCTCTCTATTTTCTTTCCCTTCTCCATTCTACTTATAGGGAAATTTCAATTTAGGAGAAAATAGGAGGATTGGATGAAAGAGGGGACATCTCTTATCTATGAAGATTGACCTTGGTGGTAGTTGTAGAAATAAACAGTTGTGAAACAGGATTGAATTTGGAAAAATATTTTTCTATTTAGTTTGAATAATAAGTATCAGTGCTTAATGAGACCAGTGAATATAAGGCCTTAGATCATAGATTTAGAGCAGGGAAATAATTCAAAAGACAAAGGTAACTTTTTGTTCACTATTTTGAAGATATGCTACAATTAGTTCAAGTTTTAATTTTTTTTCCCTGAGGCAATTGGGATTAAGTGACTTGCCCAGGGTCACACAGCTAGGAAGTGTTAAGTGTCTGAGGTCACATTTGAACTCAGGGCTTCCTGACTTCAGGGCTGGTGCTCTATCCACCTAACTTCCCCCTCAAGTCATAATTTCTTAATCAGAATATTGTTATCTCCTAATTGGTTGCCCCTTTGATGTAATGTGATTTTGAGGTCCCCTGACCTTGGGGCTTCTGTTTTTGAGTCCTTAGTCTTCTGGCTTTGGAATCTGCCTCAGGAAACTGAGCACATCCAATCTATCTGATGACCACCCTTAATTCATTTGGAGATTACTTCCTAGCCCTACCCTTGAGATATAGAATTAATATATCTATGATTGAAAGCTGTGTAAGTGTACTTCCTTGGTACTGCTTCTTTACTGAATTTGCTTAGAATTCAGTCCACTTAGTAATGGCTTTTAATAAACTTTGTCCCTTCACTAGGAGATGGGTTCAAGCCTACAAATTCTTTTGAGACACCTTGAGACACCGGCCTGAGACTTTTGGGGTCCCCCTTCTCACATTCCTTATTCCCTCCTGTCCTGCTCCCTTGTTGGGGCATGATTAAATGGTAATGATGATCCAGTTTTCCTTCTCAGACCTCCAGGAGGTGTTTTTCTCAAAGCCCTGAAATCTGGGAGGAAATACTCTGTTGTCTGGGATCAGGGAATCCCTGGGCGGGCCACTCATGCCTTCACATTGCCCTAACTAAAGCTTTAGAACTAGGGAAGGGAATGAGAGTGAACATCTATACTGACTCCAAATATGCTTGCACGCCTTGGGGCTATCTGGAAAGAAAGGGGACTTTCGACAGCAAAAAGTCATCCTATTAAATATGCAAGAGAAACAGGCTTGCAGATTTGGCTGCCCATGCTGTTACCCCTGACCATGGCATCTATACTGCCCCAGCTGGAAAGAAAGGGGACATACCCTTTCTCTTTCTGGGTGTTTCAAATACCTTCAAACCAGCTTCTAATCCCAGCCCAGCTCTTTACCGAGTGGATAAGACCATTCCTCAAATAACTCAATAACTGCCTGAGACACTTAAGATTAGCTTTCTTCCTTTCTAGTTAGTTATTTGAGAGCTTTTGCTCTTGGTATTCTCTCCAGCTCTCTCAAGTGTCACTCTCCTGCCAGTGGGGGGATAAATCCTTAGTTTTTAGCAGGTTAGGGAACTCTGTGGTTAGTGGGGGTATTCAGGATTGTTAGGTGTGCCCTCAGCATCCTCAAGGCAGCCCACATATGTGACCTGATGCATAATTTTGCATCTGGCCCCTTCCCCAAATGTCATCATCCCCACCCAGGATGCTACCTCATTTGTACTAGCTACTCCAAAGGGGAATAACTAATCTATCCTTTGTCTTCTTGCCAGAAAGATAATTGTAGGATACCCATTCCAAAATTATTCTGGCAAACTCCCTCATAATGCTTCTACACCACCTTCCTTGAAGCTTCTTTATACTCATTTGAAGAAAAAAAAATGCTTTCCAATCCTTGTGAAACCTATTTTCACTGGTCATAAGCTAGGAGAAACAATTAAACAGATCTATCAAATATGGTCCCTCTTAAGGGCTTCAAAATGCTTTTTGGTTTCTGTTATCACTTTTACTAATTGGGTAAAAGCCTTTCTTGAAGGTTCAGGTTTTTGCTGAAGGAGACTAAACTCATTATCTCCACTCTGCATGTCATCCTCTCTACTCAATGCTTAATACCTTTTAAACATTAATAGTTCTGGCACCCTAAGTCATCTGAATGCTCCTTTCACTGTGTATAATGACACTGCAGGGGATTTTGGGGAAAACATTCCTTGGAATTTATCCTAGGAAAAGCTGCCTGGTCAAGAGGCATATATGATAGCTCCATTCCCCAGCCTTCCTCTAGGTGGGGTTCCTAGGTATTGACCCTATTAACTCCACTTTTAATTATCCTTTCTGCTCATATTTGGTTCTTGTATTTTTAATATACTTGTGCGAGTTGCTTCTTCCAGACTCCAAGTTATGAAATTTCAACTTCATCAATCTGAAATCACCTGATAACTGATTCTGACACCCAGCACCCCATGAATGTTGTTGCCACCATCTTGCCTCCCCTCGTCAGGACCCCCACTGGGCCCGGCCTTCTGTCCCCACAGCTCTCTGCCCATTGTCAGCCTGAAGCAGCTCCAGAAGATGAGACCTCTGTCTCGTTGTCCCAAATGAATTTGGGGACAATTGCTTGAGGGAGTAATGATATAATGTGATTTTGATGTCCCCTGACCTTGGGGCTTCTGTTCTTGGGTCCTTAGTCTTCTGGCTTTGGAATCTGCCTCAGGAAACTGAGCACATCCAATCTATCTGATGACCACCCTTAATTCATTTGGAGATTACTTCCTAGCCCTACCCTTGAGATATAGAATTAATATATCTATGATTGAAAGCTGTGTAAGTGTACCTCCTTGGTACTGCTTCTTTACTGAATTTGCTTAGAATTCAGACTACTCAATAATGGCTTCACATCACTTTTAATAAAATCTTTGCCCCTTGACTAGGAGATGGGTTCAAGCCTGCAAATTCTTTTTAAAAGATACCTCGAAACACTTATCTGAAACTTTTGGGGTCCCTCCTTCCCAACCTCATCATCTTTTCTAATCTATCTTTGAAACTATTGTCAAATAATGTCCCTTGTGCATAGATGTTATTCTTTTGCTCAAAAACCTTTAGATGTTCCCCATTGTTTATTGAATAAAATACAAGTTCTTTATCCTGGCATTCAAGGCAGTACTGCTTTAAGCACTATTCATACTATTGCCCTATGCACTTTATATTCTAGACAAAGTGGATTACTAAGTGATTCTCAGTCTTGTCTTCTCCTTACTTTCCTGACTTTATATGTGGTAGTCTTCCAAAACAAAACAAAACAAAACAAAAAACTGTTTTTGGATTTGTTTTTTGTTCGTTTGTTTTGACCTTACTTCTCTTTGAAAGGTACCTCTTATTATTAACATGTTCCTTGCTTGGACTTGGCAGCTCTGTGTTTTTCTGAAAATGTATTATGTGCTGTGTTTATATAACCAGCATTCTCTAGTCATTTTGTAACATCAAACATGGGTTACTTCCTCGATAAAACTCGTAATTTTTGCCTGTACCTAAGGCAAAGGGGATCCTGATTATATTCCTTCTCTGGTTTGTTAGGATCCAATGTCCTGCACTGGTTGCATCCACCTCTTGACCTTTGCTTTCTAGTTCTTCCTCTGACTGTCTCCTTAAACATTTTCTTGTATGAATCAAAATGTAATGTAATAAAGTTCTGTTGCTAAACATTATTCTTTTATGAAATCTCAAGGCTCCTGAACTACTAGTAGCACCAGGACAGTACATTTTTTGCACTTGAGGCAATGAAAAAAACAATGGACCCAACATTCAAAAATCCTTCACAAACTGGCCCTCCTTACCTTTTTAGTCCTCTTACAATTTATATCCTCACATCCTTCCAGTGACAGTGGTTTCCTTGCTGTTTCTCTAAGAAGACCCTCTATCCCTTTAGTTGGGCATTTTCACTGACTATCCTTCCTTCCTGGAACTTTCTTCTTTCTTTTTTTTTTTTTTTTTTTTTTTTTGCTTTTTGCTGAGGCAATTGGGGTTAAGTGACTTGCCCAGGGTCACACAGCTGTTACGTGTCTGAGACCAGATTTGAACTCAGGTCCTCCTGACTTCAAGGCTGGTGCTCTATCCACTGCGCCACCTAGCTGCCCCTTTGAACTTTCTTCTTTCTTATCATTGCCTCTTGATGTCTCTGTTTTCAAGTTTTAGCTGAAATCCCATCTTCCACAAGAAGCCATCCTTTATCTCTTTATTCCAAATTTCTATACTGTATAGCCCAGTAGACTGTCAACTTTTTGAAATCAGGGACTATTTGTTGCTTTTCTTTTTATCCCCAGAATTTAACCCAATGCTGGGCATATGGTAAATTCATAATAAATTTTTTTAAATTAAATGATTAACTGATTCTTCAAGCATTGAATAATTTTATAAAAATGAAATAGGATCCAACTGGTTACCTCATACCTGCAATGGTTTTCACCTCACAACTGTTTATTGAAATCCTTTCCTTCCTTCTTGGTGCTTAAAAGATGCTTGGTGATTGATTAATTTCTTGTCAATTACCAAATTCTGCTGACCCCATCTCTAAAATTTAGATCTAACTCTCTATTCTCACTCCCAAATGTCCCATTTTTCAAAAAAGAGAAGAAAATGACTGCAGACTATAAGATAGTGAGCTTGACTTTAATTTTTGGCAAAATTTTGGCAAAACTTTAGAGCAAAATTAAGTTTATGAACATCTAGAAAAAGAAGTATTGGTCACTAAAATCCAGTATAGCTTCATCAATGACAAATCATACCATACTATTCTTAAGAGAATCCTAGAAACAATCCTAAATTTCAGCGAAGCAATTAGTATCTCATTCTACACTTAAAGCTCTTTATAATAAAACTCTACATAGTCTGTCTCCAGCCCATCTTTCCTGATTCATTGGACATTAACCTCACACTATGATATCCAGCCAAACCAGTCTCTATGGATATTCTTCACAATGCTCCATCTCCTGTATGTGTAGAATGTACTACTGCTTCCTTCTCTCCAATCCTTAACATCTATCTCAAGAGTCAAACTCTTTTAAGTCAACCATTATCTTCTGCATGAAGCCTTTCCTGATCTTCCCTCCCAAACCAGTTTACATTTAACTACTTTATATTTACACTTATTAACTTTATATTTATGCTGTATTTATTTTTATGTATACTTATCATCTTAATTGCAATGTGAGCAGGCATCATTTGATTCTTTTTATTTATATTCCTCAGTGATTAGCACAATATTTGGCACATAAAAGGTGCTTAATAAATACTTATTGATTGATTTGTCTTTGTGGACAAATAGATATAGGCTAGCTGATAGTAGAGTTGGGTAGGTATAATTGATGACCTAAATAATGGTCATTAGTGATACCATGTCAACTTGGAGAAAACATCTATGTGTGTATCCAAAGAATCTAGACTTGGTCCTATAATAATGAACATTTTTTAAGAGTACTTTGAGGTTTGTGGAATACTGTACAAATATTACTCATTTTCATCCTTACAACAATCCTGGGAAGTAGGCACTGTTATTCTCATTTTATGGATGAGGGAACAGAGGTATAGAAGTTTTAAATAATTTGTCCATATTTTTTGTTAGTGAGTCCAATTTTGTGCTCAACTATTCTTAACTTGAAGTTTGTCATTCTGTTCACTGAGTCACCTAGCTGTCTATAATGACCTCAATATTTAAATACCAACTAAAAAAGATTATTTTTGATACTGAGGGTGATAGGTAGCCACAGGAGGCCATTGAATAGAGTGCCATAGACCTATTAGAAAAATTACCTTGGCAAGTGAGTGGAAGATGAAGTGAGGTAGAAAGACCCATCAGACTACTGTTGCAGTAATTTAAGTAAACATTGTGAGCAGATAGAATGGAGAGAAGAGAAATATATGAAAAATACTGTGTAGGAACAATTATTTGGCAATGAACTGGATACATGGGGTGAATGAGAGTTAGAAATTGAGGGTAACACTGAAATAGGGAGCATTCTGTGACTGGAGAGATGGTAGTATTCAACTAAAATAGGGTTTTCCAGCCCACATGGCTGTGTAAAATTGAGGCAGACTATCTCACTCACATAATACTTGTACCAGCCAAAACCTAACATTCAAACCAAATTTGATATTGATAAAGAAATACAATAAGAAAATTGACTTCTATCTCAGAACTGCAGAGAAAAGCAGTCCAAAGCCTACAGGCAGTAGGAAACTAAGTAACCAGCAAAGCCACAATTAGCACAAGTAAACAAGCTAGGGTTTCCTCCTAACTAGTACAATTCTGATGTTTCTAGCACTAGTTCTGAGACTCCATACTATGTTTTGAAGATGAAACTCTCTGAACCTTAAAAAATTCAGGGGAGCCTATAATGGGTGGTAGGGATCAGTGCAGAACTCAGGGGAACTGAGGTAAGACCAAGTAGGGTCTTCTACCCCTACCAAAAGCTCATCAGAATACAGAACCTAGAACAAAGCCTGAATTTGGGAACTAAAGCTAGAGAGAAAGTAGTATAGTGATAGAGAAATTGAGGAAAAGGAAGGCTTGGAGAGCAGGGTGAGATTCATAGCAAGTTCTGTTTTGGACATGTTGAATTTGAGATAGCTTTGGGACAATCTAATTTGAGATATCCAAAAATTAGTGATGAGGAATTGTGTAGTTCAAGTCTCTGTCTGGGCATGTAGATCTGGGAATCTGGGGTTGATGAGATGGCCAAGATAGATGTATAGAATAAAAAGAGAAAAAAATTGCTTTTGTACTCCCAATGCCTAGCAGCTTTGCATGTTGTTGTTTAGTCATTTCCAACTCTTTGTGACACAATTTAGGGTTTTCTTGACAGAGATCCTGGAATAGTTGGCCGTTTCCTTCTCCAGACCATTTTATAAATGAGGAAAGGGAGGCAAAAGGATTAAGTGATGTATCTAGGATTACACAGCTAAGTATCTGGGGCTTGATTTAAATTCAAGTCCTGGTATTCTATCCACTGTGCCACCTAGTTTAGATTTGAATCTGGAAGCTTCCTTAAAATTTATCTAATTCCAATTCTCTTTGTCTGTCTGTCTGTCTGTCTCTCTCTTTTACAGAAAAATTAATTAGGAGAGTCAGCATTTGAATGTATATCTTCTTATTCCAAATCTAGTGTTCTTTCCAATATGCAATTTGCTTCTGGTAAGGTTAGGAGTGTCTTAGCAACAGAAAAATGAAAAAGTTCACCCTATTCATTAGGCAATTTAATTTTAATAAATAAACTAAGATGTAGCATATTAGAAATGGAATTTGCCTCCACATAGCAAATTAGTGCACACACTACTAGGGACTAACATACTGGTAGTGTACCTCCCATGGAAGAAGCTGGGAACCTACCTTGGAAAAAATTGTGATGATAGGTAATAGAAATGCCTTGGGGAGACATTGTAGCATACACAAACACCTGATTCTGGCCAACTAACCACATGGAAAATAGAATGGCTATAGATGCATTTAAGAACTAGTGACTTGAGCGTTGGCCCTTTTTTTCTTGGACTGTGTTCTTGGTGGACTGAAACGACTCCTCTGGTGGCAATGTCTGTTGAAAGCTTATACTGTAAGAGGAGAGGTTTCAGGCCTTCCCACTGAGGCTCTAATGCAGTGTGTGATTTCAGCCCTGAATCCCCTACCTGCCTCAGCATTTGTTTGTTTCTACTTTAGGTGAAAGGTTTGGATACCTTGACTTGGTGAGTTTTAAAAGGTCAGGAGAGTAATAGCTCACTGTTTCAACATTCAGATCTTATATCCAGCTCTGTATCAGTGTCCAAGGAGCAAGAAGTGATCTCCTGCATCCAACCCAGCAATAGTTCAGACAAGGACTCATCCATCACCATGTGGATATAAACAACTTGGTGGGACAAATGCTATGTAGAAACTGCTAAGAGTTTGCTCACTTTCCCCAGAGGTAAGATAGGGAGAGTGGACCTTGGAGTTGTTTGTTTTGTTTTGTTTTGGAGGGGTGGGGAGGGCAATCTTTTGGTGTTATTACTTCACCACATCCTTGAAGTAATTCCCTTTATAAAAGGTAATTGTTAAGTGACTAAGTGGAATTGGAGTGCTTGTCCTTGACTTCTCACCCTGGGGTCAGACATAACAGGCTCAGCCTTGGACCAATGGCAGTAGAGAAGAGACATCTCCAAGCCCTCAGGGTATCCCTAGAATTCAGTGGGTCAAATATAGCTAGCCTGGCTTTGAGAGAGTGAGCCAGAGCATACTTAACATAGTTGTATCGCAAGTAAGTGACATGATGATTTACAGACATTGGACCCTTATTGTATGTTCAGTGAAGTCTGAGCTGGAGTGTCACCTCCTCCTATGAGGCTTTCTTTGATTCTCACAACTGTAAGTGAACTTTCCTTTCTCAAATCTCTTGAACCACTCTATCTGGAGCACTTCTATGTTCTTACATGTTAGAACTAGTTTTGTAGTTGTTTGTGCATTTGTTTTCCTATCAACTAAATTGTAAACTATTTGAGTGCAAGCATGCTTTTATTTCATCTTTGTATTTCCCGAGTACATTGTTCATTGTAGGCATTTCATATATTTATTGAAATAATAGAATATGAAGTATATAATGGAAGATTGAATTTGAAAGATTATAGTTTATAGGGCTGAAAGAAACCATAAATATCATCTAGTCCTATTTCATTTTATAGGTGAGGAAACAGAGGCTCAGAAAAGTGTAATAACTTGCCAAAGATTAGATAAGTAGTAAATAGTAAAAGAAAGAACTGAACTCAAATCCTCTGATTCAAAAATCAATGCTCTTTTCAGTTATTGTCTAGCTTTCTCAAATAGCAGTAGGAGGAATGAGACTGAGTAACACTTGATTGGGCAGGGTTTTCCAGGACGGGTTGCCAAATATTTTCTAGAGCTGTTTGGTTTCTTATGCTCTCATGTTGGGACAAGGGGTAGAGAGATGAAAGCCTTTAATCCCATCATGAGATATTCCCAGGAGGCTACCCAAAATTTCTGTTTAGACATTGATCCCATAAATTGTCTCATTTTGCTGTATCTCTGTCATTTACTTCTCCAATTCTTGTTTTGTTATTTAGGTAAGAGCTTGTTAATCTCTGCACAAAGCAATGTAGATCAAAACAAAACAAAACAAAAAAAACAACCCTTGAAGCTAGCTTAGACACTGAAAATTTGCCTACAATTCTCTTTTCTCTTTTCAAGAAATTCCTTGGTATGTGTGCTCTTTTAATATTGGGAATCCTTTCTCCTATCCCTGATCCTCATAGTCTAGCCCCAAGCTCCTCTTACAAAGTAAACCATAAACTCTTCATTTTTTTCTTTTTCTTTTCTTTCTTTTTTTTTTTAAACAGACCTACTGCTCCTTCCCTCCTATTAAGAACATCTAGTCTCACCTCTCCATGCCATAAATTTACATTCTTCTGTACCAGAGAAGGAGGATGAAGAGGTGAAGGGGTGAAAGTTTGTTTTTCCACGAAGGAAAATTGGACTGTATTTGTGTTTATGAATCTGAGGGAGATAGGACATTGAGTGCTTAGCCTAACTTCCCCTTTTCTGGGAAATTCTTTATTGCACAATTTTAGAACACATCTGGCTCAGCTCTGCCGCCCAGTGGAAAGATGAATGTACTGATTTTTTTTGGGGGGGGGCTAAGGTTACCAGACTTTGTTGTTTGTTCATCCTTTGTACTTGAACTTAAGAAAACTCTTAAGCCTCCCTGATTGTCTTAGGACCCAAAAATGATCCAACTACCCACCAGAGGGTGATTATTCTTCTGAACAATCATAAAGAAGAAATCAAGAGGCAGGGAGTTTTATCTGTGGTTGTTTTGATCTCATCCCAGGAAGAAAGCAATATCAAGAATCAATTTGTTAAGAAGTTTTTATTCAAACAAAATGAGTGCAACTAAAATTTTAAGAAAAACAAAACTGGAAAAAAATTTGTAAGAAGTATCTCTGATAAAGGCCTTATTTCTCAAATAAAAAGAAATGGGTCAAATTTATAAAAAATACAAATCATTCCCCAAATGATAGTCAAAGGACATGAACGGGCAGTTTTCAGACAAAGGAATCCAAGCTTTTTATAATCATATGAAAAAATGCTCTAAATCACTATTGATCAGAGAAACACAAAGTAAAACAACTCTGAGGTACCACTTCACACCTATCAGAATAGCTAATATGACCAAAAAATGTTGAATATTATAGGGGATTTAGGAAAACTGGATCATTAATGCACTCTATGTAGAGTTGTAAAATGATCCAACTATTCTGAAGGGCAATTTGGAACTATGTCCAAAGGGCTATTAAACTCTGCATTCCCCCATCCAACAATACCACAGCTAGATTTATTTCCCAAACACATCCAAAAAAAAAAAAAAATGGGGGAAGAGGAGGAAGGACTTGTACAAAAATATAGCAGTTCTTTCTGTGATGCTAAAGAATTGTAATTTGACTGGATGCCTATCAATTGGGCGAAACAAGCTGTGGTATATGATTGTAATTGCTATAAGAAATGACAAGCAGAAAGACTTACATGAACTGATGCAAAGTAAAGTAAACAAAAGCAGAATGTTGTACACAGAAATATAATGTTGCTGGATAATAATGCAGCATAATGCAAGATCATCCCAAAAGGTGAATGATGATGCATGCTATCTGCTTCCAAAGAGCTGATATTGATTGAATACAGACTGAAGCATGCTATTTTTCATTTTCTTTAATTTTTTTCTTTTGAGTTTTTTTTAACAAAATGACTAATATAGAAATATTTTACACAATTATACATATATAATCTAAATCTTATTACTATGTGTGAGGAGGGGAACAGGAAAAAGGAAAGAAAAGATAGAATTTGAAACCCCAAACTTTAAATAAAAATGTTTTTTAAAAAGATTCAATTTGTTTCTCTTTGTCCAGAATTGTTTCTCTCCTATGTTTTTATCATAGCTTGTAGGCATTTTACTTTTGATTGTCTTTACATGATGAACTGATATATGTTATCTATCCATTCCAGCTCACACCTCTTTTTTTCCATTTTGATTACTGTTGATTTCCTGATTGTTTGTGCTGTGGTTAATAGGAAGCATCTGTCTTATTCAGGGCTCCAAAACTTTACCAGGAAATTTTCCATGTTTTACCAGTGGGAGGTAAGTGGTGGATGGTGGGTGATAGTACTTGTTAATAGTGGTGTGGGGATATAGCTATAAAACTGAGTTTGTTAACATTGACTATAATACTCTGTAACCATGATGACTTGGAGAGAAGGTGCTGAGTCAAATAAAGTTTTACCAACTCCAACCTGGGGCTATTTGAAGCAGTAAGAGCAATTTAGCAGTTCAGGAAACTTGAGTCCAGAGAAAGTGGTAAGTGATTCAGAGTAAAAGAACAATGAAGGCACATCTCAGATCACTTGGCTTTCTGAGCTCTGCCACTTCTCCTAGTGGCTCACTACCCAATTCATAAACTCTCTTAATCACAGGAAATACATGCAACTTCTGACTTCCTCTTCATTGTGGGGGAGTGGTGGCAAGTAGTTTGGCTTGGAGAGAGGGATGGGGGGAAGTAGATTTAGAGGAAGTTTTAATAAATCCAAGAGCTTTAATATTCCATCTTTCAGGTTGTTCTTTCTCATTTTTATCTACCAGACTGAGCATTCTCTTGAAGTTTGAGAACTATATTTAGCCAAAAGGCTAATCAAGTAGGGGGTTGATGTAGGAGGCACCACTATCATCAGGAATTCTTGATATTTTCTCCCTTTTTTTTTTTGAGAAAATGAGTGAGGAAAGTTCTGAAATAAACTGCTTCTCATGGATGGTGGTAGGGGCAGAAAGGGCCCAGAATTCAGAACAGGGGATTTCCAGAATTTAGAAGAAGATAGTGCTTTATTCTTGTAAAGTTCTTTGTTCCCTCATTGGTACAAGGATTATTGTAATCACTTTTTCAATGAGGAAACAAATTCAGAAAGGCTGTGATATATTCAGCTAGTAAGTCAGGAATATAAGGAGTGTTTAGGAAGGACTAGTGTTCCTGCTGAGCCATTTTCTACTCCCTTTCTACGTTTGATGTCCCCTGATTCACCCAACTCTCACCTGTGGCTCCAAGAAGCTGTAGCATGCCCAGAAACCACATTGTAATAAAACCATATCAGCAGATGGGCTAAACTAGGCTGAGAGTAACTGAGGGGTCTCACCACCTCAGTGAGTTAGGGAAGTGTCTCCTAAAACATGAGAAGACTTGCTCTTGCAGAATGGGCTCATGAGCACAATTTGTTTCAATGACAGTGGTGGAGGTGGCAGAAACAGATGCTGGGGAGCCCTTACAGCTTGTTTAGCTGTTGAAGATGCAAAGATCATCCACTGCATCCCAAGCCATCACCAGTCATCTTAACTTTGTCTTGCCACTGAACTTCAGTGCCTCTGGAAGAGAGTATGCCTACAACTTTGAGCAATTTTACCTCACTTAAATCTATATTATCCAGAATTCAAAAGATATCACTCATACCATTCTATTTACCTCAAGGTCCTGGGCTGAGAGGCAAGTGTCAAAGCAACAGGTGTAGATATACCAGTAGCTATAGTCACAATCCTGCACACAGATGGCCCAGACCACAGGGTCATTATCTTTTCCCCCAAAGCATTTGGGGTTAAATGACTTTTCCAGGGTCACATGACTAAGAACTATTAAGTATTTGAGGTCAGATTTGAACACAGGTCCTCCTGACTCCAGGGCCACTGTTCTGACGTCACACTGTGCCATCTAGATGCCTAGTAGGTTGGTCACCTTACTGGACTGAAGCAGTGAGATTCAGTAGTCCTTTGGGAAAGGGGGTCTTATCAGTCTTTTTTAAGGACTTTATTGCTCATCACCTGGTGTGAGAAAGAGGCTTAGAAAAAGTACCCTAAACATTGTCTGATTCACCCAAACTTTGCCTGCCTACTGTGGCAGGTGGGGATCCTATTCTCTGGTAAAAACACACATAAAAATGTACGAAAACTTTTGTGAAGATGATCAACTCATCATCACTATTTTAAATCTGCACATGCTTATGGACAATACAAAATCCAGTAAGCCTGAAAGATGAACTGCTCTTGTTGAGACAGAACACAGCAGGCAGGTGCTGCATCCCAATAGTAACTCTAACTGAAGCAAAGTTGGTAAATGAAGATCAACTTGCTGAAGTTGGGGCTATATGCATGTTTTTCTGGAGTGGGCGCAGTGAAAGGGAGCACCATGAAACTGGAACAGGTTTTGAAATCAAAACTAATCTAGTCAACAAGCTTGTATGCTTAGCCAAAGGAGTGAATGACAGGCTCATGACAATGCAATTGCCACTTGCAGGGAAGTTCCATGCCACATGCATGAGTGGAGCAGAACTACAGTGGCTCAAGAGAAACATGAGATGTTCAGATTTAGAAATATCTCCACTCCAAATGTTCATGTGAACTATTTGTGCCTGACTTGTGGTAAACCCATCCAAGGTGGTATTGATCTGATCATCCACAGTTGAACGTATTGTGCCTTGACTCCAGCATAATGATGTCATTTTAGTCCTCTTGGAGAACAAAGAAATGGCCATTCAGTAAGTCACTGTTCAGAATCTAGTTAAGGTCTTCTGACTTTTAAATTCAGTCTTTTATACTAAACTCTGATTCTTTCCTTAGTTCTGATTTCCTTCTTAAGTTATAGTTCATCCAAGCTTCTCCTTTTTTCTGCTGTCGTTAGATACTTCAAACTTAAAACTAAAAATCATAACTCTGCCCTGGACCCTTCTGGATTGAACTTGAAGATAGGCTGAGGGCTATTTTATGTAACAGTTCAATAGATGTGATTAATACTTTTAGCCAGACTTTCTTAAACCTAATCAAAGAAATTCACTCTTCTTAAAGAGATTGTGTGTATGTTATCTTATTTACCTGTTTAAAACCTTATTAGACCCATTTGTTGATCAATGTCAGAGAGAAACCCCACTTTTCCACAGTAGTAGAGGGAAGATAATTTCATTGTTCTCTGTTCTTCTCAGACTCATCTATAAATATTGAGTTCCATTCTGGACACTATGGTTTAAGAAAGATGTAGCATATTAGCACAGATGAATTTATCAGACTAGCTTTGTCTTAGAAGACACAGAGACTATGACCTATAGAGGAAGAAATGTTAAATAGTAAATTTTAGAGGGTAGTGGGTGGGTTAGTTGGAAGGAGGAGAGAAAGTAATAGGAATATATTCTATATTACTGGGTGAAGAAAGGTAGAGTAGAACGAGGTATAAACTTGAAAGATCAGTCGAACAGCGTTAGTGGGAGCACTCTAATGGAAGCTCTGAACTATAAGCACTACTGGAGAGCTTGTAGCTACTAGGTCAGGGAGAGCAAGTCTTAGTTAATAGTAATCTGAAAAAAAAATAGTAATCTGAAATGATGACTAAAAGGGGAAGGCATTCAAAATGTGTGGGGAAGAGTGTTCCAAAAGTCTTAATGCAGTTTTAAGCTTTAATAGCTGTGAAATTAAATTTAAATCTTTTAGAG
The DNA here is from genome assembly GCA_023553655.1 of Myrmecobius fasciatus. Classification (NCBI taxonomy): domain Eukaryota; kingdom Metazoa; phylum Chordata; class Mammalia; order Dasyuromorphia; family Myrmecobiidae; genus Myrmecobius; species Myrmecobius fasciatus. The sequence continues at coordinate 45,511 of JAJPUD010008389.1, forward strand.
CTATTAAATAACATTGAAGCTTTGATGTGAATTAAAGTTTAAATCGCACTAAAATTTTTGGGACAGACAGTTTAAGTAAAACATTTTAATATCCTTTAGCAGAATCTAAGCCCAAATCTTCAGTTTTGATTAATAGGCCTCTTGATTAGGATAGTTGGCCTTTAGAATCATTGTGAATTGTGGCAAGGAAAACCCCAAAATACTTTTTGATAGTTGCCATTTCAAAAATCCATTTCCTCTATTTTCACTGTGGTTCATGGAACTCAAAGTCTTTAAAATAGCTAGCTACATGTTGCAATGACCTCAGGTTTCTTGAGGCACCTCTTGTCATGAGCCCAAGGTCTTTGCTCAGGATAGTGCCATATATTTAAGCTTCTCACCTCTCCTTTCCCCCCCCCCTTTGTTTTGTTTTTAAAGAATGGAATTTTGGGGTATTTTGAAGAGCTATTCTTACCTTCACAGTATTAAAGTTTTCATTGACTTTCTCAAAAGTTACAATTTTGTGGATCAAACATTATCTGCCTCAGGTAATTTACCCAGAGTTTAGAAGGCCTGTGCTGTGGGTCAATTGTGAGGATTAAAACTATGCATAACAGGGTCTGAGTCTTAATTGTTTCCTTAAAGCTGATAATATATTTTACCATTCCCTTTGAATGCAAATAAACAATACCAGAATTACAGACTTTCACTTCTGTGGCAAAAGAAATAAATTAGATTTTGCTAACTAAGCCTCCAGGAGAGTCTCCATTATGAAAGAGATGGAGAATTGCAGTGAACCCCTCTCTTTTCTAGATGTGGTTTGTCCCCAGATCTCTGAACCAATCTAGCAGAGCTCACGTTTTCTGCTAAGGCAGACCAATGATCACATACCTGGAAGAATCTACACTAACAGGAAACAATTCAAGTCATGTGGCCTATTTTGATCAGTTTTCAGTTTCTGCACTGGGTGAATGGATGGATTCGGGCTGGTTTACTGGGCTTGCTAGTCCCTGTACTGGGGAAATCTAGTACAGGGCTGGGGTTTTTGTCTTAGTTTTTGATGAAACTCCTTCCTGGGTCTGCCTTGTTGAATCCCATCTCTTCTGCAGGGTCCACTTTGAGAAATATTGTTCTAGATTGTTGGCAAAGCCCATTTTAGAGGCAGCATTCTTCAGTGGGGAGCTCTCCCTTTCTCTCTCTCTCTTCTCTCTCTCTCTCTCTCTACCCCCTAGTCACAGTGTTTTACCAGATACATGTTCATAGCTTGTCATCCAGAGGCAATTTCTTCTTTTTTATTTGGCCTTATCAGGTTGAAGTCAGACTTAAACAAGCAGGGTTCCTATGGAATGATTTATTAGCTATGATTGTAGTGAATAAAAGTTTATTTACATATATGGTTCTCTCATGGATGCTGACTGTATCTTTTTAGACCTGTGGCATTCTATAACCTAACATAAATGGAGACTAGGCATACAACTAAGCCATCCTTCTATTTTGAATTGTTGTTTATTTTTAGACTATTAAAGACTGTCTTGCCCTGTGTCTGAAATGGCATCTAGAATCCATTCTCAAGAAATTCTCTGCCAGTCAAATCGTTTAATCACTTTGACAAAGTTTTATTAAGTCTGCATTGGTGCTAGGGAAAATCCAAAGTTCAGTTAGTTCTTGTCTTCATGGAGCTCCCAGGCTAATAAATGTAATCTTCTATATTTACTTGAGATCTCAAATGGTCTTTGTAGACATAAGAATTGGAGCTCTAAGCCAGTCTCCAAATCTTAACTAAAATCTAAGCTGGAGTCTTCCCTTTTTTGTGATATACTCCAGATGTTACTTTTAATTCTCAAAGATGCCAGTACATAACTCAGTATTGATTAATAACAGTATTGATTTCTGCATGCGTACATTGCTAATAGATTTCCATATATAGTAATACATATGCCAGTAAGTGACCTTCCTAAATGCACACCTGCTTCTGATGTGCCCCTGTGACAGCCATATAGTGAGTGAGTGATTACTCTCCGATAGGGAGGAGTGAAAGTTGCTTGATTCCTACCAAGACTGCATGGTATATATAATGATCATCTATATAAATGTTATATGTACAATAAATATTTGCAAATAAAATAATTTGTAAATTATACTTTCAAAAATGAAATTATAAGTAATATATTTTTCGTATTTCATTTGTCACTGCAAAAAAAAAAAAATCAAGAAACAAAACAAAACAAAAAAACCCCAAAGTATGTAGGGAATGCCAGGCAGCTAGAAATTATAGTAAGTTGTAAATAAATTTAATTTTCCTATCTAGACTCTTATTTGATCAACCTGTACCTAACTTGGACATAAGAGGGAGGAGGAGGGAATAGGGAAAGGAACAGACAAGCTCAAAGGAGGCAAGGCACTGAAGGCAAATCTAGATTACTACAGTTTTACCTAAGACTAGCCTATTTTTTGAACCCTTTCCAACCTCTTACAGTGTCTCTTTTTAGTCTTCTATTGTGAATGCTGGCTCTTTCCAGCTTTCCTCCCTTTCCTTAGCCCTTTCTGAATTCCTCAGAGAGGAAGAAAGATATTTCTATCAAGTCAATCCCAGAATCAATAATCCTTAATGACTTTTAGTCTCTTGAAGAACCAAATCTAAACTCTATTTGTCAACATCCTCTATAATAACAGGCTGCCTGTACTTATATGTTGTTATTTTTTCACTATTCTCCAGCATATTTCTGCTCTAGTCAGATTGGTTTCCTTATTAGTTGCCTAGTTTGCAACCTTGAAATAATTCTTAACTCTCATTTTTTCACTTCACATATCTAATCAATTGCCAAATATAGTTGTTTTTTTACCTCCACATAGTTCTTGAATTCATTCCATTTTTAATTCTTATAGTTGAAACCTTTGCTCAGGTCCTTATCACCTTTTGGATAATCTGTTGCAATAGTTTCCTAATCTGTCTTCCTGCCTCCAGGTTCTTCACTCTCCAGTATATCCTTTGCACAATTATCAAGATGTTTCCTATAATGCTAGTCTGAACTCTACTGCTCAGTATAAACTTCAGTGATTCCCTTTACAACTAAGATCAAATGCAAACTTCTCTCCTATCTAAAGCTCTCTAAAATCCTAGCTTCAAACTGCCTTTCTAGCCATATTATGTAGCTTTTTTTCACCTGCTTTGTGGTCCATCAAACTAGTTTCTTGTTTCTCAGATTCAATATTCCATCTCCTATCATCCATACCTAGAATATATTACTTTCCTCACTTCTGCCTCTCAGAACCTCTGGTTTCCTTCAAAGTTAAGCTCATGTGGCCAGCTTCTTCACCTTTCCTGATTTCTGTATTGCTAGGGCCTCCCCCTCCAAGATACCTTGTATTTATTTTGTATATATCTTGTTTAGATTTACCCATATTGTGTTCTCCAAAAGAATGTGAGTTACTTGAGGGCAGATTTTCTTTTTTGTTTTTCTATTCCCATCAAGTAACAAGGTTCCAGATATACAATTCAAAATAAGTAACATAAGTATATGTATGGAATTAAAAAATTTAATTGCAGACTACATGGAGGGAAGGGGATGAATTTCTCTCTATCAATGCACTGCTTCCCATAGGCAGGGAAATTCCATCTGATTTAATTCAAAAGAAGAAATTAAAACACGGTTTCCTCCATTCAATTCAATTCAATAAACATTTATTAAACCCTTAATTTAAACTGAGCACTGAGGACACAAAGACAAAAAAGTAAAATGGTTCTAGAACTCATGATGTTTATAATCCTTTTCTTGACAGATGATACTTATTCTGAAAAGGAAAACAGTAAATGAAAAGCATTGGATCTTTTTTCCATTTTTGTGGGTTGTGCAGTGATTTCAATGATCCCAAAGGGCTCAGTATTAAAAACATCTCTCTCATAAAACAACAGTATTCATTCTCCTTGAGACACTAATATGGCTTCTAATCATGGAAGATCATGATCTCAGAAGAATTAAACTTAGAGATAATAAGAGTTACCAGAGTAATGAAAAGGCACAAGGAGGAGGTGTGTATAAATAATGATAGCCCACATTTAAATTACCATTTCACAGTTTATTAAGTTGTGAGTATTTGTGTTTTATAGCTAGGGAAACTGTCATTTAAAGAACTTGCAGCTTACATAATAGGGTCATAGAACTAGGAGGCAAAGCCAGGTCCTGAATCAAGTTGGATTTTTTAAATTCCAATTTCCTATGCTGTAGAATGTTGCTTAAAAAAAATCCACTAGAGAAGTCATGTTAAAAAACAAAAACAAAAACAAAAACAAAAACAAACCCAAACCCAAGGAAATATATTACCAGAAAAAAGTGGTGAGTCATATATTGAGAATGAAGGACTGATAATCTTAATAGTCTATTGGCATCCCTATGATAATAAAGAGACAAAAGAGAGGCCAGTGTATTGGATAAATCTAATAGAGTGGATTTATGGGCAAATGTAGCACTAAACTGGATGGAAAAGCATGGAGGGGTTTTGCACTGGTAGGAGTGCCTATCCCAGTGAAAAGCAATGAAAAATCAAAATACCGAATTGCACTTTTTTTTTGTTCAAAAGGTATAATGAATATAGACCTTTTAAGTTATGTTTACTCAAAAATGACTTCAAACCTTTCTTGACTCTAGATCATTCTAAAGATAACAGTAGTAGGAGAATTAGCTTACCATAAAGATTAGGAGGCTCATTAAAGGCTTTCCTAGAGAGGTATAGACAACAGAGACTCTAGTCCTAGCCCACCCCCATTCCCATTTCCCTATCCTGTGGTCACTCCAACCCTTGATTTTAGCCCATTTTTATACATCTAAGGAAATATCATCAGGACATTTTCAGACTTTGAGACCATCCTCTGCCTTTTTCCTTTCAAGTACTCTGCCTCCTCCACATGTTGTTCCTACCCAATTATTCCCTTAGATGGGTCCAAGGAAGGCCATCAAAGCTTTAGTTAGGTTACTGAAGTAGTTGTGGGAGTGTTCATCAGATGGAACACCAGAAAACAAGGATCCCAATAAGTCCTAGGTTCAGGAAAGTTGTAAGTCTGAGGGGAGCTCCAGCATCACGAGGAAAGAGATGTAACTTCTCCAGATCTGACAAAAAGGCCCGAGCATCCTCTAGGGCAGCTTGAGCAGCCAGGGTGAAGTTGGGATCACCAGAGGTCAGAACATCAAAGACACACGAATGGAAATAAGCATCTTCAACTGGTAGTCCCTCTTTGCACAACTGCCTAGCAATATCAAAGGTCAGAGCCCCTCTTCGTTGTCGCTCTAATCTCGAGAGTCGCTGGCTTGGGGGACACCCCCCAACACAGAGCTGGAGGTCTTGCTCGGCAGAGAATGCCCTTGCTACTTCTTCAGCTGCCCGGATGGAGAAGGAGAGCTGGCCAGCTGCTTGGCGAATAATGATAGTGGTACCAATGTAGGCAGCTCGAATCTCCACATGGCTCCCAGGAGCCTCAGCTCGGATGGTCAAACTTGAACCTCCAGGGCGGTCACCTCCATTGACTGATCCATCTTCAAAAGCTGCTGGGAGATTGTTCACTTCGGCCTGGTAGACTTTTTGGTCAATGCATTCTTGCATGTTCTTGAAAATAATGGTAAGCTGTTTGGGGAAGGAGAAGAAAGGTTCGTTTCTGATCAACTTGATCACCCTCAGCCCTAAATCCACCCATTCCATGTGAAAACTCCTTAGTCCTCTTCATTCATCCCTTTCCCTAGGCTTCCCTGAATAGCAAGCAGTCCCTGCTCCCCGTTAAAATCTAATCTTCCTCCCTCCTTCCCCCTACAGTCTCAATCTTAGCAGCTCCCGTAGGAGTGCGCTCCCCCCTTTTAGAAACTTTTATTTAGGGCTCTTCCACTCCCACCTTTTTCTTCTGGATTCCCTGGACATGCAACGTGATCAATAGGAAGAAATAAAGGGAGATTCTGGTAGTGACGGGGACCGGTGAGAGGCTGAGGGGACGAAGTAGTTAACAGTTGTAACCGAGAGGGAGAGTCTGATTCGGACAGTGGCCAATGGTGGGGGGAGGAGCCAACAAAGCCAAGAAATTATAACCGGGGGTTGGGGGGGGGGGGGGGGGCGGGGGGGGGGGGGGTGGTAACCAGTGCCAAGGAAACTAATAAGCAAGTGGTTGTGCGGGGGTTGTGGTAGTGGGACTGAGTGTCCATAACCTGACCTTCCCCGTGGCAGTGGCGTTGGCTCCCGAGGCCACCGGGTAGCTAGTAGCCTGGACGAAAAGGAAGTCGTTGTCCAAAAGAGGCCAGGAGCCTTGGACACGGCACGTGTGGAAGTGATGGTGGAAGCTGCGTACGTGTGGATCCCCGAAGGCGGCACAATGCAGAAAGCCCGGGGGACGACCATGTAGCCTAGAAAACCGGCCTTCATAGTCACAGGGGTCCGGAGCTGGGGGGCCTGAGGCAAGGGCGGGGCCAGCGCCAGGAGGGGCGGGACCTTGCGGAGGGGGTGGGGCTGTGGGACCCTGGCGGGAGCAGTTGTGTTGGATCATTAAATCTTCTATTCCATGGACCGCAGAATGGAAGGCCAAGTCCCCTCGGCAGGTACGCGCTGTACGCCGCGTGCAGAGCGCATAGGAGCGCAGGGCGCGACATAGGCCACCAGAGTTCGCTCCTGGACCCCGGACTCCACCTCCCCGGTTCCCTCCAGAAGATCCCCCACTTCGTAGGTTCAACGTAGAGGATACATACTCAGCGTTGCAACGGAGGATTTTGCATTGAGAATGAGCTGGTAGGGGGAGAGGGATATTGGAGGTGGGAGAAGAAAAGGAAAAAAGGTTGGGGGAAGAGGAAAGGGGAAAAGATGGAGAGTGGAGGATATTATTGTCAGAAAGGCCCCAGGCTCTATCCTCTACCGTAGTAGTCCCCCACACCCCGCCCCTTGTTCTTTGTAACCTTCCAAATTCCTTCAGCCAATTGAGGATCACCTTTTCAGCTTGGGTTAGTCAATTGCCAACCCCTTTGCCTTTCCTTAGGGCCCTTGTACAATGCTTGCAGTTCCTGCAAGTTCTCTCGAAAAAAACCCTCCCTCAGCCAGTTACTGATCTTGGCAATTATCTCTACTCCGCTTCTCAGGGTCTCTCCCTTTCCCCTTTCCCCTTCCATCTTCCTTCCCCCACAGAGTTCTAGATCTGTGATTAATCGGTTGTAGCCTTGAGTTTGGATATGAATGATTGGGATCCCTCTTGCCTTAATTGCATTCCCCTTTTCCCTTGCCTCCCCAACCCTAACTCTCCCCTTACCATGTCCACAGAAGAGCAGCAGAAGAGTGAGGGTGCTTAGTGAGCTGCCACTGGGGGACCAAGGACTTGGGGAATGGCTTGGTTCCCTCATTCCTATCCAGTCAGGTCCCCCCTGGTCCCCAGGTCTCTTCGGACTGCTGGCTGGATCCCCTGAAAGGGACCTCAGTCAAAGAAAATTCTAGTTGGGGGTTGAAGTGAGAGGAGCCAAAGTCTTGAGTGAGAAGGATTATAGGGGATCTAAGGAGGTCAAAGAAATGAAGGGAGGTAGGAATGAGAGGAGAGAACGGGGAATTTAGGGCTAGGAGAACCTTTCTGGCCCTGTGTCTCCCTCCCATGATCACCCCAGGGCCCTTGTGCAACAACCCTAGTCAGAGGTGGAGGGACTATGGGGCGGATTTTTTTGGGGGGGAGAGCAGAGTCCACTAGACTGACCCATCCTGAGCTGACCAAACAATCATGGGGTCAAAAAGCAAATGACCAAGGGGACTGAGCTGCTACTCTGTTATCCCAATGGGCTCCTCAGTAGGAATGCAACCTGGGAACATTTCAGAAATGCAACTCATTTGCTCTTGGGTCTACTGAAGACCCAAATGACTTGTCATTTTCTCCACACCTGGATGAGGTGAATGAAAAAGGGATAAAGCTAGGAATAGCCAATACCTAATTTGAGCCCGGCATGCAGATCAATTTCTTTTGGAACCTAGTGTTATGCTTTCTCCATTGAATAACAACTGCAAAGCAAGTGTGCAGATCAGTCTTTTTTTTTTCTTTTCCTAATATTTTCCTAATATTCCCTTTATGCTTCTCTCTACCTCTAACCTTTTCAGTTTTATAAATATAAAATAATCTACCCCACTGCTATGCATACAATATCACCCTTCCACCTGCAGAGCCTGGGACTAAAAAGGGGGGGCCCTGGGATAAAGGGGGAGGTAGGCTGAGGTCTTACAGGTGAAACCTAGACAGGAAAGGCATGCATATTGTAAAGGGAGATCTGCAGTTGAAAGTTACCTTTCTTAGCTACAATTTAGAAGCTCTTCGAGTATGACTGGAGGTGGGAGATGGGACTAGGGTGAAGGGGTGTCAGTGACCAAGCATCTGAATCTATATTTAGCCTTGGCAGAGAGAACCACAAAATTGGAGACTTAGAGAACACCCTCTCAACTCTATGAGAAGGTCTGAGACATGGTGAGAATGGAAAGGAAGAATTTCTGGCTGTGAGACCCCGATGAAGAGTGGTGAGAGAGACCCTTAACTTTTCTCCTAGAGAAACATCCCTTTTAGCCAAGTCATTTTACCAGACTTTTCTCCTTCTCCTATTGAGTACTTGCTTTAGGATATATCTCATGTAGTCAGCATGTCAACATGCAGTTCTCATGTCAGCAGGAGGAAATTGGAACTACCAGCCTGTGTAGTTTACAGCGAAGTTTCTTAAACTGTGATTTTCAACCCTATATTGAATCTTGTAACTGTATGTGGGGGTTGTGAAATTATGGCTTGTTATCAGTAAATGTTTGACTTGGATACCTATCTTATATACCTATATAACTGGGGTTACCTAAAAACTTCTCAGATAAAAAGCAAAGTGGAAAAAAGTTTAAGAACTCCTGGCCTAGAGGAATTGAGAGCGTTGCCCATGTTTCCCAGCATTAAAAAAAAAAAAATGCAAACCCAAATCCTAACCAAAACCTTTTAAAAGAAACTTTAACTTTGTGTTGACTTACCTCAGTGTCTAGAGGTCAAGTGTCAGTCTAATATCCAGTTTTCCATCCAGTGTTGCTTACTGTCTGTCAGCTTTATCCAAGGGTCCCATGTCTCTTTTTCCATGTCCCTTTTCTCTCAGCTCCAGTACTGAGCCCAGCTACAATCGGAGGCCAAGGAGCTGGGAAAGATTTGAGGAGTGAGGAGTGAATATACAACCAAAGGGATAGACAGCTGGGGATGGGGGAGAAAGGCTGAGTTGAGGTGGAAGGAGGCCTGACCACTGAGTTGAGAGTTTTAAAAATAGCCAGGACCATAATTCTGGGAGGGAGGGAGGGAGCAGGGGAGCAGAAAGAGACTTGTATGTTTGTGTGTGTATATGTGTGAATGTTTGTGTGTGTTTATGCATATAAAGAGATCAGGATAGTGGCCAAGACTGGGAAAGGGATCAGATATCCAGTTCCATCCTATATGAAACCCCAGTACTGCTTATCCAGGCAGTCCTTAGGGATTGCTGAAACATAGGGTCCTGCCCTTGAGGAATTGGGGCAAGTACTTGGATGTGTTCCCACTTCCCAGGCCCTTTAGCTATTGCTACCTACTCTCTACAAATGTCATTTGGGGGTGGAAAGCAGCTATGATTAAATAAAAACTACAATAGGAGATAAATCCTCCCTAAAATTCCTCAACCTCCCTCCCCCCCTCCAGTCTTATCAAAGTAGGGCCAAAGAAACCAGCTGCCCAGAGAAATCTGAGCCTGGAGTTGGTGAGAACCTGGGGCTGTTAAAATATATTTTCCCCGCCCTGGATCCACATTTAGCTCTGGCCTGTGCAGCTGCTGTCTGCTTTCCCTTCCCAATGTCCCTCCTACTCCTTTCCCTATTATTCATCTCCCCCCACCCCCAATAAAATAAAATAAAAGAGTCCAATTCAACTGCTAAGGGAAGATACTAGAAAGTGTGAGTGTGTAAGACAGAGGAATTTCCCTCCTTCTTCCACCAAATTACACAGATAAAAATCATTATAGTGCCACACACACACACACACACACACACACACACACACACAAATAAAACTTTTTCCTTCTAAGAGAAAAATATTGTATCATAGGTCATAAATTTAGAACTGAAGGAAACCTTATAAATCATCTAGTTTTCTTACCTCAATTTACAGGTAAAGAAAAAAGACACACATCTCTTTAAGGTAAAATGGTACATAGCTAATGAAATGGTAAAGCTCTGATTTGAAATCTATTTCAAAAACATTCTATTTACTTAGTTAAAAGGAATTAAGAATTGGGGACATAAAATTGCATTCAGTAGAAAAAAATATAATTTATTTTGGTGACTGAGTGAATGGAAGAAGAGAAGAGAAAAGGGAAAACAAATTGGATAGAAAGCAGATTAAAAAAAAAGTTTCATGGAGTAGCAGCTCCATCTCATGGCCTTTTGTGATATTGCAGGTCAATACTTTTAAGGTCATGTTTTCAGATCCATAGACCATGCATGTCTTTGTATTTCTCCTGTTTAAGCCAGAGAAGTACAACTCAATATAGATGATTGGGCTAGGCTTGGTAGTGAATATTTATAATCCCTGCTATTGGCATGCTGAAGCTTGTGGATCCCTCAAGGTTGTGATTTCTGAAGAGTAGAAGATTAAATTGATTGGATAAATGTAACAGTAAGCAATTCTTTTAAACTACAGTGACTATTATCTATTTTTATCATCCTTCAGTCTTGTCTTATTCTTCACCCAAAAAGTTCAATGCATTTGTCAAGAGCTCCCTCTTATCTCTTCCCCAGTTTACCTTACTGGGATGTCTTCCTTAATTATCTTCACCTTCATTTCATCTTTGTCTCATATGAAGAAATAGCTCTTCTCCTTGTCAAAACTAACACATCTATCTGTACCGTTGATTGAATTTTCATTCCATCTTCTCCCACATATTGTCCCCTTTTTCATTCTCACACACTCATTTTCAGTGCTTTTTTTTTCTTTCTATCTACTGGCTGCTTTTCTGATGCCTATAATATATTCATGGGCAACCCCATCCTTTTTTTATTAAATATTTTTATTTTTCAGAAGATATGCATGAATAATTCTGCAACATTAGCCCTTGCAAAACCTTTACCCCCTTTTCCCACCCCCTTCCCCTAGATGGTAAGTAGTCCAATATATGTTAAACATGGTAGAAATATATATTAAATCCAATATATGCATACATATTTATACAATTATCATACAAAAATTATATTATCATACAAAATCCAATCAAACTAGAAAAGAAAATGAAAAAGAAAATAAAACGCAAGCAAACAACAACAGCAAAAAGTGAGAATGCTATGTTGTGAAGCACACTCAGTTTCCATAATCCTCTCTCTGGGTGTAGATGGCTCTTTTGATTGCAAGACCATTGAAACTGGTATGAATCATCTCATTGTTGAAGAGAGCCATGTCCATCAGAATTGATCTTTGTATAATCTTGTTGTTGCAGTGTATAATGATCTTCTGGTTCTACTCATTTCACTCAGCATCAGGTCATGCAAGTCTCTCCAGGCCTCTCTAAAATCATCCTGCTGGCCGTTTCTTACTGAACAATAATATTCCATAACATTCATATACATAATTTATTCAGCTACTCTCCAATTGATGGGCATCCATTCAGTTTCCAGTTTCTAGCTGCTACAAAAAGGGCTGCCACAAACATTCTTGCACATGTGGGTCCCTTTCCCTCCTTTAAGATTTCTTTGGGATAGAAGCCCAGTAGAAACCCTGCTGGGTCAAAGGGTATGCACAGTTTGATAACTCTTTGAGCATAGTTCCAAATTGCTCTCCAGAATGGTTGGATCCGTTCACAGTTCCATCAACAATGTATCAGTGTCCCAGTTTTCCCACATCCTCTCCAACATTCATCAGTATCTTTTCCTGTCATCTTAGCCAATCTGACAGGTGTGCAGTGGTACCTCAGAGTTGTCTTAATTTGCATTTCTCTGATCAACAGTGATTTGGAGCACCTTTTCATATGACTAGAAATAGTTTCAATTTCTTCATCTGAAAATTGTCTGTTCCTATCCTTTGACCACTTATCAATTGGAGAATGGTTTGAATTCTTATAAATTTGAGTTCTCTATATAGTTTAGAAATGAGGCCTTTATCAGAACCTTTGAATGTAGAAATGTTTTCCCAGGGATAGACTGGAAAATTGGAGAGAGAAGGGATGATTGTAGGGATAATCTATGAGAACAGATGGGAAGGAATGTCATCAAGAATACAAGCAGATGGGTTGGCCTTGGTAAGAAGAGGGGTCACCTTTTATCAGAGACTAAAGGAGAAGGCAATGGGGGCTATTGTCAAGGAGCCTTGAGATCTCAAGTAGGGGAGAAGACGGAGCTAATGTCAAGTTGCCTCTATTTTCTCAATAAAGGCTGAGGTGAAGTCCTTTCCATATTATGCTACCTGCAACTCCAGCCTTCCCTTTGCTTCCTCCTGGAATTTGAATTCAAACATCTATGACCCTGGGTTTGGTTTCATTAGCTTTTATTTTAGGTAGTCTTATTCTCAGGCCTAACATGCTTCTTTTTAAAAATTAAATTTATGTAATATTTTATTTTTCCCTAGTTATAGGTAAAAACAATTTTTAACATTTGTTTTTTTTTAAACTTTGATTTCCAAATTCTCTCCCTTGTTCCCTTCGTGATCCCCCTCATTGAAAGGCAAGCATTTTGAGGTTAAATATGTGTATTCATGCAAAATATTTCCATAATAGTCATGTGATGAAAGAAAACATAGACCAAAAAAGGCCAAACAAAATCTCAAGAACAATAAAGTAAAAAATGTATTTTTCAATCTGTACTCAGATACCATCAGTTCTTTCTCTGAGTATGGATAGCATCTTTCATCCTAAGCCCTTCAGAGTTATCTTGGATCATTTGGTTGCTGAGAAGAGCTGTCATTCACTAATATACCAATTTGGGGCTCTCTCTGTCCTATGCTTTGCTACATGTCCCCCTCACCTACTCTCCCTCTTAAGCTATTGACAGTAAGCTCTTTGAAGGCAGTAACTGTCTTATTTGCTTGTCCCTGGTTTTCATTGAAGACCTTTGACACTATATCTTCACTTCTGTGTGAATTGGATTTAAATGAGGCAGAGTCATATAAAGTCTTCAGCCTCACTCTCTCTTCCAGAGTCTTTGCAGGTCAGTGGCAAAACAAAAGTCAGGAGGTCCTTGATGGCCAGGATGCAGTAGCTGACTGGCACCTGGGCATCTCTGATGTCTGATCAACCTCTGAGCGCTCCACAGCACTCTATGGAGCATTCAAGGAGAACAAGCACCTATGGTATGAGGCTTGAAAAACTCTTTTCAAAGTTGCTTATCCTCCTTTGGTGTCCCCCTGCCACCCAACTTTCACCTGTGATCCCAAGAAGATGTAGGGTGTCCATTGGCCACTCCCTGCAAAAACCCCATCAGCAGACAGGCCAAACCAAGCTGAGGGTAACTGACAGGCCTCAAATCTGTTGGTGAATTAGGAGGATGTCCACCCCATGCATGAGACTTCCCCGCCAATGCAATGGAGTAGGCTTGTATTAGCACAGAGCCTGGCACATGGTAAGGACTTAATAAATGCTTGTTTATTCTTTCATTTTGCTGAGATAATTGGAGAAAGATGTGTTGGAGAGAAGAGGTAGTATGCAACAGCTATTTTTTATGGATTAGGTTAAAGGATTGTCTTGAACTGGGGACCTCGATTAGTTTACACCAATATATGGCTACTACCCTGGTTCAGGTGCTTATCAGCTTCCCTGGAATCACTTAATTTGCCTTTGTTCCTCCAATGTCTTCTTCAGAGTGGTTAAATTGGTGTTCTAAAGCACAGGTCTGTCCACACCATTCGAGAGCTAAAGAAGTTCTGGTGGCTTTTATTGACCTTCAGGATATCCTCCAAAGTCCTTTGGTATATGTGTAAAAACAGTCACATTGTAGCTCCAGGTGGTCTTTGCCCTCCCTGCCACCTTGTCTCTGGCTTCTTGAAGGTTTTGCTCAAGTGCCATTTCTGATACAATAACTATTTTGGTCATTAAGTTGCTTTGGATGTCTCCTATCCTCAATATAGTACTTTTATTTTCTTTTGGTGAACTTATATCTGTGTATATATTTCAAAAGGCACCACAATAGGTGCTTCTCTTTTTCTTTTCTTTCTTACTTCTTAATCCCTTATAATCTGGCTTCCAACCTAACCATTTTCTTGAAACTGCTCTTTCTAAAGTTACTAATGATCTCTTTCTTAGTCGCCAAATCTAGCAGCCTTTACTATAGCCTAATTCTTTTTGATCTCTGCAGCTTTTGATGCTGTGGATCATTCTTGATATTCTCTCTTAAGTTTTCTAGCTAAGACTTTCCTGACTTCCCTCTTATCTCTGGCTGTTCTTTCTCAGTTTCCTTTGCTAGTTCCTCATCTGTATCAAATCTTCTGATTTTAGATGTCCCTCAGGGTTCTGTCCTGAGCCCTCTTCTTTTCTCCTTTTCTACTACTTTCTCTTACTATCTATTTTTTCCCTATCTACTACTTCATTTCACCAATTACCATCTCTGTGATGATTATTCTCAGTTCTACTGCCCCAGCCCCTCTGTTGACTTTCAATTTTGCATCTCCAAATGCCTTTCAGACATCTCAAACTGGAGATCCACTAGACATCATATACTCAATTTATCCAAAGTGGAACTCATTATCTTTCTTCCTTAAAATTTTCCCCTCCCAATTTCCCTATTTCAATGAAGGGCAACATCATTTAGTCCCTCAGGCTCACAACCTAAGAGTCATCTTCCTCCCCGACCCCTAAATCCAATATGTTGCCAAGACCTGCCAATTTCACCTTTTCAACATCTCTTGAATATAGTTCCTTGTCTCCTCTGACATTATCCTTACTGTTGTACAGATCCTTGTCACCTCACACCTGGATTATTTCGATAGCCCAATGTTCTGCTTTCCCCCAAGTCTCTTCTCACTCCAATCCATCCTTCATTCAGTCACTACAGTAATTTTCCTAAAGCTCAGATCCAACCATGTTAACTTTCTTTCTCGATAAACTCCAGTGAAGCTCAATTACCTCCAAGATCAAATACAAATGCTCTATTAGTCATCCAGTCTTTCTCCTTCCTACCCAAACACCTACCTTTCAGTCCTAGGGCACTGGCCTCCTGGGTGTTCTAGGAACAAAATATTTTATCTCTTAGCTCAAGCATGTGTGGAACACTCTCCCTCTTCCACTGTCAACTGACTTTCCTAGCTTCTTTTTAAACTCAACTCAAATCCTTTGTTTTACTGGAAGCCTTTCCCAATCCTTAAATTTAGCAATTTTCCTCCGTTAATTACTTCCTATTTATCCTGTATATAGCTTACTTTTTATATTTTTGTCTGCATGTTCTCTCCCATTTATAAGCTCTTTGAGGGCAAATATTATCTTTGGTCTCTGTATTCTCAGTGCTTAGACTGTATCTTGCAAATAGTGGACCCTTAATAAATATTAATTGATTGATAGTGTGTATATATACATATCTACATATATATGGATACATACATACATATGTGTGAGTATATTTTTTATTAAAGCTTTTTATTTACAAAGCATATGCATGAGTAATTTTTCAACACTACCCTTGCAAAAGTTTTTTTTTAATATGTACAAAATATTATAGTTCTTTCTTTGATGAAAAAGAACTGGAGACTAAAAGCATAGCCACCAGTTGGAAAATGGTTGAACAAATTATAGTATACAAAATTGTCTTAGCTAAAAAAAAACACCTTTTGCAAGAAGCCATTCCCAATCTACATTAATGCTTTGCCTCTGAGATTATCTGCATATTTTGTATTTATCTTGTACTTTTTTTTGCATGTTGCTGGTTTTTTTTTTTAATTAAAGCTTTTTATTTACAATACATAAGCATGGGTAATTTTTCAACATTGACCCTTGCAAGATTTTCTGTCCCAATTTTTCCCTCCTTCTCTCCACCCCCTCCCCTAGATGGCAGATAGTCCAATACACGTTAAATATGTTAAAATATAAGATAAATCCAATATATGTATACAAATTTATATAGTTATCTTGCTGAACAAGAAAAATCGGATCTAGAAAGAAAAAAAACCCAAAATGCAAGCAAACATCAACAGAAAGCATGAAAATGCTATGTTGTGGTCCACACTCAGTTTCCACAAGCCTCTCTCTGGATGTAGATGGCTTTCTTCATCACTGAACAATTGGAACTGCTTTGAATCATCTCATTGTCGAAGAGAACCATATCTATCAGAATTGATCATCGTATAATCTTGCTGTTGCAGTGTATAATGATCTTCTGGTTCTACTCATTTCACTTAGTATCAGTTCATGTAAGTCTCTCCAGGCTTCTCTGAAATCATCCTGCTGGTTGTTTCTTATAGAACAATAATATTCCATAACATTCATATACCATAATTTATTCAGCCACTCTCCAATTGATAGGAATTCATTCATTTTCCAGTTTCTAGCCACTAAAAAAAGGGCTGCTACAAACATTCTTGCACATGTGGGTCCCTTTCCCTCCTTTAAGATCTCTTTGGGATATGAGCCGAGTAGAAACACCCTTGCAAAACTTTGTTTCAAATTTTTCCCTCCTTTTCTCCACTTTCTCCCCTAGATGGCAGGAAGTCCAATATATGTTAACTATGTTAAAATATATGATAAATCCAATATATGTATACAATATATTTATACAGTTATCTTGCTGCCCAAGAAGAATCGGATCTAGAAAGAAAAAAACCTGAGAAGGCAAACAAATTGCGAGCAAACATCAACAGAAAGCCTCAAAATGCTATGTTGTGGTGGTCTCCACTCAGTTCCCACAGGTCTCTCTCTGGGTGTATATGGCTCTCTTCATCAGTGAACAATTGGAACTGGTTTGAATCATCTCACTGTTGAAGAGAGCCATGTCCATCAGAACTGATCATTGTATAGTCTTGTTGTTGCCATGTATAATGATCTGGTTCTGCTCATTTCACTTAGCATCAGTTCATGTAATTCATGTCAATATATTTTTAAATATATATACATAAATGTATGTATGTGTATATGTGTGTATATAGTCCCTGTCCTAAAATCCATGGATATGCAACTTTTTCTTAGAGATGATTGCCCCAGCCTTTGTGAGGGGAGAGCGGAGTTGGAGAGGTAAGAGACCTCCAGTTGTTTCTCTTGGAGCCCTAGTTTTCTTAAGGACTGCAGGCAGTGCATTTTGGGTGCTTCTGGCTTTTGAGCTTGAGATGAAAGACAGAAGAAATCAACCTTATTTCAGATTACTGAAGGAAAGAATGCTGGGAAGACATAAAAAGAGTGGTTAGACTCCATCATGTCCCTATTCCCAACTAGTACAGTTGAGTCTTTGGGGAGTTTGCCCTGGGGTGAGATCTAGGACACTCTTGGTTGAGCTGAGTTATCTCACTTCCAATGGGAGAGTTCCCTCACTTTATATTATTTGGTACCTGTTTTCCTATATGTCATCTCTGATTCCTTTTTTACCCCTATTTTGAATAAATGGGTATCTTTGCTTTTTTTTCTGTGTGAAGAGAAATGGGAGGTGGTGTTCCACGTATAAGGAAGAGAGAGAAAGCCCATTTGGCTGGACCATACAAAATGTGGCAGAGTAATGAATCTAGAAATATGAATTGGACCCAGGTTGTATAGGATTTTGAAAGTTAAATAGAGAAATTTTTATCTAATCTTACAAGAAAAAGGGAATGACTGGAGTTTATTGAGTAGAGAAGTGACATGGTCAGATCTGTGCATAAAGAAAATTACTATAGAGCAATATGGAGTATGTATAGCAGCAATATGGAATAGTGGGGAAAGAGAAACTAGGAAGACAAATTATGAAGTTGCTTTAATAATCTAAGTGAGAGTGAGAAGTACCTCAACTAAGGTAGTAGCTGTATCGATACCGAGAGGGTCAGATGCAAGAAATAAAGATAGAGAAATGGCCAAGTTTTGTTTATGAAGGTTGAGAGAGAATTGAAGTTTGAGGATAACACCAAAGTTATAGACAAAGGAACTAGACGAGTGGGGGTGTTTTTTTAGGATTAGGGAACTTTGGAAGAGGGTGGGCATATGGAAAAAGAATGAGTTTTTTTTAATATGTTAAGTTTAATATATTTAACATTTTATTTCCTCCAGATATATGTAAAAACAATTTTAACATTCTTTTTTTTTAATTTTGAGTTCCAAATTATTTTCTTTCCTCACCTTGCCCCCTCATTGAAAAGGCAAGAATTTGATATGGGTTATACATTTGCAGTCATGCAAAACATATTTCCATATTCTTCAGAGTATGTTAAGTTTAAAATGTCTTTCTGATACCTATTGTAAAATGTCCAATAAGCAATTGGTGATATTAGATTGAAGCTCAGAAGACAGCATTAAGCTGAATATATATAGATGTGTAAGTCACTGGCATAGAGTTCAAAGTAAAACCTTTAGGTACTGATGATATCCCTAAGACAAAAAGTATAGAAAGAATAGTAGGCCTATGATAGAATTTTGGGGAACACGCACAGTTAAGGAGACATGATATGTATGCTCAACTAAAAAAAGGACTTGGAAATAATAATCCAACAGGTAAGAAGAGAACCAGGTGACAGAACTATGAAAAAACAAAAAACAACCCACAGCTGAAAGGGTATCCAAAAGGATAAGGTAATCAGCATTGACAAATGCAGCATAAAGATCAAGAAGAATGAGAACTGAAAAAAAAAATGTCATCAAATTTGGCAATTAGGAGATCATTTGTAACTTTTGAGAGAATATACTATAGGAGAAACAATTCAATAAGCACAAGATGATAAATTACTTGGGGAAAATTTTCTATTTGACAATAATTTCTGGAGAAATCAGAAAAAAGTATGGTAGAGATTAAATTAATCATTTTTTTTGTTTTTTTTTCTTTTTATTTGCAAAACATATGTATGGGTAATTCTTCAACATTAACCCTTACAAAGCTTTCTGTTACAAATTTTTCCTCCCTAGTCCCCACCCCTCCCCTAGATGGCAGGATATCTACTACATGTTAATTATGTTAAAATATTTGACAAATCGAATATATTATGCATATTTCCACATTTATCATTGTTGTGCAAGAAAAATCGTATCTACAAGAAAGAAAAATCAGATAAAGGAAACACAATGCAAGCAAACATCAATCGAGAGCATGAGAATGTTATGTTGTGGTCCACATTTCACATCCCTCTCTCTGGGTGTATATGGCTTTCTTCAGTGAACAATTGGAAGTGGTTTGAAACATTTCATTGTTGAAGAGAGCCATGTCCATCAGAATTGATCGTCATATAGTATTGTTGCCGTGTATAATGATCTCCTGGTTCTGCTCATTTCACTCAGCATCAGTTCATGTAAGTCTTTCCAGGATTCTCTGAAATCATCCTGCTGGTTGTTTCTTACAGAAAAATAATATTCCATAATATTCATATACCTTAATTTATTCAGGCTAATAATTTATACCATATACCACAATGAACTTAAATAATGATCATAAAAGAAAACCACATCAGATGTCTTTCACAGTTACAGCTTGGGGTAAATTCTTCAAACAAGAGAGAGAAGTAATCAAAAGAGAGTATATAGGTAAGTTGGCTTACATAAAATTGAAAGGCAACCATAGGAAAAACTGCCATGGATCACTAATAATAAGAAAAATGCAAATCAAAATAACTTTGAGGTTTTACCTCATAATCAACAAATTGGCAAAGCTGACAAATGATGGAAAATAGCCAATATTTAATGGGATAATGGGAAGGTAAGTATCCTCTGCACTATTGACAAAGTTATGATTTAGTCTAATTATTATGAAAAGCAATTCACAATAATGTGAAAAAAAATGACTAAAATGTCTATGCTCGTTGACCCAGATATTCCACTAGTAAGCATATATCACAAGGAGGTTAAGGACCAAAAAAACCCCCAAATGTTTTATCTACATCAAAATATTTATTGCAGCATTTTTTTGAATAAACAAAATGGAATCATCCATTGAGGGAATAGCTAAACAAATTTTTAAAAAAATAAAGTACATGAACATAATGGAATATTACTATACTGTTAAACATGATGAATATAGGGAAAACAAACTGATTTAGAGTGGAGTGAACAGACCAAAGAGAAGTTGGAAAAAATTTATACAATGATTTCAACAAAATAGAAAAAAACTATTACCAATCATTTAAAAACACATCAGTCCTTCTGGGAAAATGTAAAAGATGTAAATGCAAAAGATAGCAATAAAAATTTTATTTTTATAAAAAAGATTATTTGGAATTATGTCTCTTAAGTTGCCAAACTGCGTATCCTTTGACCATTATTAGGCCTATACCCCAAAGAGCTCAAAGAGAGGAAAATAACCTCAGAAGTATAAAGATATTTATGGCAGCTGGTCCTAGTAGTCCCAAACTGAAAATTGTAGAGGTGTCTGTTAAACAAATGTAATTCTGTTATACCATCAGAAATGATGAAATGAACAGTTTCAGAAGAAACTAGAAAAATTTGTATGAATTGCAGAGTGCAGTGAGTAGAAATATCATAAACAATTTTTATTCAGTGATAGCAACATTACAAAGAAAAACAACTTTGAAAAATTTTTAGGCCGTGATTAATGCAGTGAAAAAATACAAATGTGTGAATGAATATGAAATGAATATGCTACCTCCTGCCAGAGAGGTAATGGACTTTAAATTCAGAACAAGCATATATTTTTTAACATGGCCAATGTGAGAGTTTATTTTGATGGATTATGCATATACTTCTTATCAGGCTTTATCTTGCTTTTTCATTGTATGAGTGAATAGTGGGATAGAAATATGATAGATATTTGCACTAATAAATTTAAAAAGAAAAAAATGACCTTCAGGAATTTTTCATGCATGTATTACATCTGAGATCACCAACTATCTGAGTAATGGGGGAAAGGGCTTACTCTGCTGGCCAACTTTAAATGATCTGAACTGTACCGAAATTTGGACAAATGAAACGAAAAGATGCCCACCTGCATTGTCACACCTGAACCCTTATCATTCTTAAGCATTTAAGGAGGCATAATCCTTTGGTCTCAGTTTTTCATTTTGGGGGTCATGGAAAGATCATGAGTTGATTGAAGACAAAGTCTCATCTCCATGGTGAAAGAAATAGCCCAAAGAGAGTAAAAGTGACTGACTACAGGGAAAGAGAATCCAAGACAAGAATACCAGAGAGAGGTACTGGTTAATATTGTCTTATTCGTTCTCTTGAATGACCACCTAACCTTTCATGACTTCAACAAAACAAAACAAAGAATAGCTCATCTCTCTGAGACTCCAAAACTAGCAGGTTGGAGAAAAGAAAGGTGACTTCTGGTACCTGATTCTCCTTAGGACTGCAGATTCCAGTTTGTGTCTAGTGAAATGTGGATGGTGCAGAAAGTGAGAGAAATGATTGAGAAACCAGCAACTAGAAAAGAACTCTAGAAAAATCATCTCAGAGTAAAAAAGGATCTCCGGCCTTTTAGAGGCCATCCCCCTGAAGACTTCCACTGAGAGTAACAAACCACTTCCTGAGGCAGTCCGTTCCTTTTTTGAACAACTAATTGTTGGGAAGTTTTTCTTTGCACCAAGCTGAAAGCTGCCCCACCCTCATTTTTTTTTTTTTTTTACTGTACTTCTGCCTTTAGAATAAGCAGAACAAATCTAATCTCTTCCATCTGAAAACTCTTCCAAGTCTCTTCTCAGAGTTAAGCATCCCCTCAGTTCCTTCAAATGATCCTTATGTAGAGTCTTCATGACACAGTGGTATATTGGCTCCCTTTGGGAGCCTTCAACTCTAGGTTCACATGGATCAAGTTCATATTCTGAGGAGGGGGATCCAGACCCAAAAGAGGGGAGTTAGACTTTGTTTCCTGGAGCCCCCAGGCAGAACCCAAGATTGAAACTTGGTCCCATCTATGGCAAACACTAGTTTTGTTTTTTGCCGCCTTTTATAAATGGCCACTAGGTGGGGAGACAATCCTCTTAGGGGAAATCTGAGGAAGAAGCTCACTTTGTTGATGGAGAAGAGTGCAAGTTGTCTCAAATTGTCTGTTCCGATTTGAAAATTTGCGATAAGTAGAGAATTTACTGAATATCTCGTCTTACTTACCTTCATTAGTTAATGAAAATACTCGTCTACAGCCGGGGTATAGAATAAAGTCCACAAGAAAGCAGTTCGGCGCTTTTTGTTCATTTTAACCCTTTGGTAATATTTCCCATCCTTTCCCCACGGCTGTAAATTTCATTTTAGCCCTTCACCTGCATAAAAATGTTGGATGGGACACTGATTTGGCGTGTTTCTTCCTCCAAACACAGTGGAACATAAATCTTTTTTTTTTAACGGATTAAAAAAGTGTTAAACACTTAATACGTGTAAAGGATTTACACGAGAACTTGACGATGCTGTTGGTAGAATGATTGATATCCCCATATTATCTAGGTAGAGGCAATGAGCCTGAAAAGTGAGAAATCCCTGCAAAGTATAGCTGGTACCTTCATGTCAAATCAAGTGATTTTTCTGATATGGATTTTATTAACATAGTTGGCAAGCAGTTAACATTTTTTAAACATCTACTGAGTGTCGGGCACTCTGATAAACCTAAAGAAAGGGAAAAATAGCCCTGATTTCAAGGACTTCATGGTTTTACGGGGACAGTAAATCAACATCCAAGCAACTAGAACATATAAGTCTTGAGCTCAATGTTTCTAGTGTTGTAATTTAGCTTAAGAGTTAAAAGAGAGAGAGGGAGAGAGAGAGAGAGAGAGAGACAGAGAGAGAGACAGAGACAGACACAGAGAGAGAGGCAGAGAGACAGAGACAGAGAGAGACAGAGACAGAGAGAGACACAGAGAGAGACAGAGACAGAGAGAGAGAATTCGTGGGTGAAGTGATAGGTCCTGCTACTACAATTTCACAGAAGTGATCACTGACAGGAGGCTGGGTCTCACACCGAATTAGCAGAATAGGACACATAGGGATTTTGGAGGGCATTGGTCAATGTAGCTTTTCAGGGAAGGTAAAATGTCATAAGTATAAGTTATTATATTATTATTAAATGTTATATTATAACAGTATTATGATACTGTTATAAGTATTAACCTCATGGAAGACTATGAGGCATTATGCATCATGAAGTTATGTTTTAGATGATTTTCAGTGTGCTCTTGAGTCTTTTATTTCTACAAAATTTGTTTGTAGAGAAGAAATAAATAACTGCCCTATACTTGATCTACTTTGGACATGGAGTACCCTTCTAGAAGGGACTCTGTCAATTTATTTTGGAAGGGTCCTGGAGATGAGCCAAACCTAAAGTGATTTTTCCCCTGGGACCGGAAAAAAAGGCAGGTGCAAAGTCGTACGGCACCATGACAGCATCACTTTTACGGAATCGGAAGGGAACTCGGATTTCTAGCTCTAAGGAACCTACCAGGGAAGGACCAATTGGGTTACGGAAATGCAAAGCAAGTACCTAGAGCTGTTGCTTTAAAGCTCAAGTTCACCAAGAACCTATTTCCTCTTGTAATGTTCAGCCAAGAGTTTTTCCCATCTGTCTCTTGTCCATTCAAGCCGTGACTGGCTCCCCTTTTGGAGACTCAGGCAGCCTGAGTTCTCGATAGCGTCAGGAGTCACTGAACAGGGCAGGAAGTGTCTTCAAGGTTTCTCTCGAAATCATGCTGCTCTAGAAAGAGATCTTGACCGAAGGGTTCCGAGTTCTGGAACCCAAACTGCGCTTTGGTGTAACTCTGAACTGAAAAACACAGATCTAATAATGAAACGAGGAAGTACTGCTGTATTCGTACTACCAGAAAGATATCAGAATGAAACTTGCTGTCTTCCCTGGTGGTCTAGTGGTTAGGATTCGGCGCTCTCACCGCCGCGGCCCGGGTTCGATTCCCGGTCAGGGAAGTAACTTTTTAAGTAAATTAAAAGGGACTTTTCGGAGAACTGACAGAGCTCACGTTTTCTTCAATGCTCCACACCAGCCACAAAGTTTCCAAAGTGTCAGTTTCATTTTCAGTGAATTGCCTAAAATTGAGTGGTCCCAGTTTCCGACAAGAGACCGATTACGACCTTAATGCAGCTTGATACTTCAATCTTGAAGTTTGGGGGGAACCCTGAACCAAAACTCACTAGGCAAAGTTAGATACCGGGCAAGACTGGTAGATTACTTACAGGAAAACCTCTTTTTCATTCTTTCTGGAGTTACGAAAGCAATAGGGGCCGGAGGAGAAGGTCTGGACAATCTGCTGCAATCTCTTTGGGACTGGTTCAAGCTCGAGGAAACTAGCGTCGCTGAGAGAAGCCTGAAAAAAGGGAACACTAGTAAACTGAAGAAGTTATTGCGTGTGATTTCATCCCGACGGAACTTAAGCATTGAAACAACTGGGCTAGGCATTTACTTTGCATTTCTATAGCTCAATTAGTCCTTCCCAGGTGGGTTCCTAGGAACTAGAAATCCGAGTTCCCTCCTGATTTCATAAGAGTGATACGTCCATGATGCAGTTACAGTTTTTTGAACCTTCTTCCTCTTTCTTCCCAGAGTCCCAGGGAAATAATCTCTTTAGGTTTGTCTTACCTCCAGCCCCCTCCCCAAAATGACTGATAGAATCCCTTCTAGAAGGGTTACTCAATGTACAAAGTAGATCATATATAGGGCAGTTATTTATTTCTTCTTCCACAAGAAGAGTAAGCCATTGAGGAGATGAATAAGGCTAATTGAGTGGTAGGCTTCTGAACTAGGCCATCTAATCAGTTCCTCTAGCCACAGGTAAGAGAGTAAAGTCTACACTGAGTTTCAAATGAGAAGCAGACACTACTGATTCCCTTGCTGTCTTTAGAATCAAAAACAAACTTCTCAGCTTGACATTCAATCCCCTAACAATTAGGCGCCAGCCTGTCCCTTTGGATTGCCTTCTCTTATACCTCACATTTCAATCAAACTAGCTTAGCTCTCCTAAAACTGCTGCACTTTCCATTTCTGTGCCTTTGAACTGTACTCTTAGAATCCTCCCTTCTGTGGGAATTCTGTACCTGTTTTCTTCCCCAAATAATCTTGTATTTATTTAACAGTTCACATATTATGTCTACTAGTAGATTGTTAGTTATTTGAGGGTGAAGGCTGGGCTGGATTTTGTTTTGTTTTGTTTTTTGTCCTATGTCTTCCTTCCCAGAACATAGGAAGTACTTAATATTCAGTGAAGGATTACTCCTTTACTATAGGCTAGACACGATGCTGTAAGCACTGACTTTACAAAGTAAAGCAAAACTATTGCCATCTTCAAACAGCACACATTTTAAAAATTAACTTTTATTTTATTTTTTAACTAACAAGACTTTATTTTCTCCCTTGTCCACCCCCACTGGAAAAAAAATAGAAAAAATATTCAGTCAAGGATTAAACCTTTATTATAAACTAGATATAATGCTGTAAGCACTCACATAAAGACAAAATTATCGCCATCTTCAAGCAGCACACATTTTTTAAAATTGACTTTTATTTTATTTTTTAACTAACAGGACCTTGTTTTCTCCCATCCACCTCCACTAGAAAAAACAGAGAGAAAAAAACCAAAAACCTTTTGTAATAAATATGCATTGACAAGTAAAACAAATCTTTACATTAGCCTATGCCCCAAAATGTACATCTCATTCCATCTATTTAGTCTATCACCTGCCTTTCTTGAGAGGGGTACAGTTTTCATTATTAGTTCTCTAAAATCATGGTAGGCCATTTATTTAATCAGAGTTCTTAAAGTTATTCATTTTTACAATGTTATCATAGTATATACATTGTTCTCCTAGTTTGCCTTACTTTACTTTGTATCATTTCACACAAGTCTCAGATTTCTCTGTGGTTTCTTAGAGCAAAATAGTATTTCATTATATCACTATATCATACTTTCTTTAACCATTCTCCAATTAATGGGTACTCCTTTAGTTTCCAGGGTTTTTTTTGGCATTATAAAAAGCCACATTTTTGGGGGGCCACACATTCATTCTTTTCCTCTTTGATCTCTTTGGGTTATAGGCCTGATAGTGTTATTTGCTGGATCAAAGTATATACACAGGATAGTAATATTTTTTAAAAATAGCATAGTTACAAATAGCTTTGCAGATAGTTAAAAATATTCTCAGCTCTTCTTAAGAGTGCATTAGTGCATCTATTTTCCTGCAGCCCCCCTTCACCGAGTCATTTATCTTTTTTGGTCATTTTTGCTAATCTGATAGTGTGAGATATGATTTCACAGTTGTTTTAATTTGCATTTTTTCTCATTATTAGTGATTTGGAGCATTTTTTTTTTCACATAGACAATGGTATTTTGGATTTCTTCCCTTGAGAATCTCCTGTTCATATTTTTAAACTATCATTTGGGAAATGGCTCTTTCAAAGAAAGTGAACTAGCTCCATGTATCTTAAAAATGAGACTTTTATTTAAGAAACTTGTTTTTCAAAAAAAAAATTTTTTTTAGTAAGAGAGACTGGCATCAGCTTGGTCAAAAGAGAGGGGGAAATATTTCTTCTGTTTTTACTGAAGTTTATAGATATTAAACATAATTCACTCCCCTGATAGAAAGCACAAGGCAGAGGGAAGGGACAAAAGTAAACTCTGAGACCAGAAAATGCTTGGTTTTGGCAACAGGAAAAGAGAAAGTTTCAAAAAACATTTTTTAAAGATTGAGAGAAAAATTGTATTTCAGAGTTAATAGAGAGCCACTGGAGGTTATTGAGTAGGGAAGTATCATGATCAGATCTGAGCTTAGGAAAATTATTTTTTGACAACTATGTGAAGGACAGATTGGGAAAGGGAGACACCATGCAAGAAAATCAGTTAGAGGACTATAACATTAGTCCAGGTGAGAGAGATAAGGGCTTAGCTGGGCTGCTGGTAGGGTGAATAGAAAGAAGGGGACAGTTGGGATAGATATGGAGGCAGATTTAGCAATTGATTAGATAGTTAGGTTTGAGAGAGTAAGAAGATGAAACTTTCCTGGATTGGAAGGACTGTAGTACCCTCCACAGTAATAAGGGAAGTTTGGAAGAAAGATGTGTTTGAATGGAAAGCTAATATAATGAATTCTGTGATTTGTCACAAAGCCATCCATACCTAATTTACATTACACCACTCACTCTTTTTTTTTTTTTTGAACATTTATTTTGATTAAACCTTTTAATTTTTTTTAAAAAGCATAGATAATTTTCAACATTCACCTCTGCAAAACCTTGTGTTCTAAATTTTCCTCCCCTTTCCCTGACCCCTTCCCCTAGATGGCAAGTAATCTATGTTAATCGTGCAATTCTTCTATATATATTTCTACAATTACTGTGCTGCAAAAAAAAAAAAAAATCAGATCAAAAAGAAAACAAAATGAGAAAGAAAACAAAATGAAAACAAACAACAAAGAAAAAGGTGAAAATACTATGTTTTGATCCACACTCAGTC
The DNA here is from genome assembly GCA_023553655.1 of Myrmecobius fasciatus. Taxonomy (NCBI): domain Eukaryota; kingdom Metazoa; phylum Chordata; class Mammalia; order Dasyuromorphia; family Myrmecobiidae; genus Myrmecobius; species Myrmecobius fasciatus. The sequence continues at coordinate 72,992 of JAJPUD010008389.1, forward strand.
CTGACAATCCTCTCTCTGGATGCAGATGACTCTCTTCATTATAAGACCATTGGAACTAGCCTGAATCACCTCGATGTTGAAAAGACCCATGTCCATCAAAATTGATCACTGCATATTCTTGCTGTTGCTGTGTATAATGTTCTCCTAATTCTACTCACTTCACTTAGCATCAGTTTATGTAAGTCTCTCCAAGCCTCTCTGAAATCATCTATAAGAAATGGCCATTTCTTATAGAACGATAATATTCTATAACATTCATATATCATAACTTATTCAGCCATTCTCCACCTGATGGATATCCACTCAATTTCTACTTTCTGGTTAAAGGATGCCCCTTGGCATCCTGATTCCCTAGTGACTTAACTTCCAAATGAAGTGTTTGAGGCCAGATCAGAACAGCCTTCCCTGATATCAGAGTCCTCTTCAAGAACAATAAGTTAGATTTTTAAGTGAGGGAGGGCTGTGCAGTCAGCAACCTCACTTTCTCTCTGTAACCATCTGGTGGCCAAATACAGATCAGAAGATGATCCTAGATGAAGTGGGAGATGTTGGTCTCTTTAAGCTAAGGTCTTTAACAATTTTCAGTTTGATAGGAGCAACCATTCAGTGATTAAGGATAGGTAAGAAATATCGATGTTGTTTGTTCTTCATTCTCTAAGAGGGCCATGACATCAGGGAGGTGATGCTGTGACATGCAAGTGAATTGAATTTGAGTGAGGGAGAACTATGCAAGGTCATGTGCCTCACTTTCTCTTCCAGAGTCACCCAGATGGGTGGGGTGGCAAGATACAGATCAACTGGAGGTGGCCCTGGATGAAATAGGAGACGTCGGCCTTTTTAAACTAAGGTCTTCAGATTTCAGTTTGACTGAGGCCCAATCCATTCAGTGATTAATGTTAGGTAGAAATGGAGGCAAAGAATCTCCTCTTCTACTTGGCCCAAATAAATAAAATCCAAATGAATGAATAAATGAATGAATCTGGGAGGGGAAGACCCAAGCAAAAATGACAGTTATTTACATTCAGTCTGAGTCAACCAGGACCCAAACAATGAACGAGTAGGACTTGGCCTAGGACCAATAAGTGACCTACTAGAATCAGATTGGTTTTGGTTTAAGGCTTGGTCCTTAAGAAAGAAATCTAGCCAGTAAACCCCAAGATATCTTAGGAGGGTTCAGAAGTGCAAAAGTATGTTTAATACTTGCAAATGTTGGTTACTTAACAAAAGTAACGGGACTGGGTAAAGTGTGACCATTTTTTCCCTTGGGTCCTTTCATTCAATTTCGAGCAAAAGCTTGCTACACAGAAGGTGATCTTACAGCTGGAAAGTGAGATTGAACATGAAGTTGGGTCTTCCTCAATGTTTCTACTTCAGAGTTCCTGTGTGACCTCCAGTAGATCACTTAACTAGGTAAGAAAGAAATAAGATTAAGAATGATCTTTTTTACCTAGTCAAAAAAAAAAAAAAAAAAAGAGGCGTGCCTGAAGATGGAAATCAACTCTGATTAATTAACAATCAATGAGGGGGTGGCCAAAGAGGTGGGCTGAAAAACTTCAGCTCCACCTGCTGAGGGCCAGAAGAGGTTCAACTGTCCCCAGTTATCTGGACAAAGGCTTCCTTCTCTACCCAGTCCATTAAGCTGTGCAGAAAAAAATGGGAGCAAGGAAGCAGGGTGGGGAAATCTCTCCAAGCACCCAGCATCGTCCCTTCAGGAATAGAAATGCTTGGCCTAGGTCTGAAGCATATTCAAATTACATATATGTTTTCTTTCTCACAGTATTCTTCTCCACTGTTCCAGAGAGATTTCCTGGGAATAGCCTTTCCCAACCCCAGAAAACAGACACTGAGGCAATGATAGTATTCCTGAAAGAAATCCACGTCAAAAGCAAAGGTGTTGGCCTTGGGAGAGTTTGTTTTAAAAAGTTTTAAAAAGTACTTGCTTGGGCTACACATAATCAGTGATCCTGAATCAATGTTCAAGAAGCTGAGGCTTGAATAGAAGAGCAGAAATGGTGACGATGATGGTGGTAGTTTGAGGTTCTTATATATAATGAATTAAATACAGGGGTACCAGTAGAATCAGGAAAATTTATTGGGTGATTTGCAATATTCCCAATCAGTAACCTGTGGGATCTGTTTCAGAATAATGGCTGTTTTAAAGAGAAGAGAGACAAATGGAAGAAATGTTGCCTGGCAGCATCAGCAGCATTTGATCTGTCAGGGCCCGAGAATGAGAAAACACAGGCCTATGCATAAACTTTAGATTGAGTGATTAACTACACCTTGAGACTGCTGGACCATATCCGTGCCTTCCACTCCCTGTTACTCGACCCCCATGTCCTTACACTCCTCACCCTGCTGCCCAACCCCCGTGTCCTTGCATTCTCCGCTAATTACCTAAACCCCATCTGCAATCGGACCAGCCTGACCACCTCCACATTCCTGCAACTCCTCATCCCTAACGGCATTGGCCTATTTAACCCTAGCTCTTTTGTTTCAATAAACGAGACTATTCCATCTGCCATGTAGTCTCCTTCCTCTCTCTCGCCTATTCTCTCCCTTCAGGTCGGGTCCTCCTCGCCCCCACGAATTACTAAAGTCCCGGTGGACGGGACATGATCAGTGATTGGATATAAGAGAGAGGCGAAGTGGCTTGGCGCATAGTCTGCTACTCAAGTCAAGAAGATCTGGGTGTCAGTCCAGCCTCTGAAACATGCATACTGGTTGTATGACCTGAGCAAGTCAGTCACTTAACTTCTTAGTAACCTTCCCCTTCCCAAACTTTCCTCCTCCCCTCACTAAGACTCTATTTTTTTTTAATTAAAGCTTTTATTTTCAAAACACATGCCTAGATAATTTTCAACATTCACCCCTGCAAAACCTCGTGTTCCAAATATTCCCTCCCTTCCCCTCCATCTTTTTCCCTATACCGCAAGTAATCCAATATATGTTAAATATGTGCAATTCTTCTATACATAATTCCACAAATCTAAAATTATAAATTAGCAGAGGAAGTTCCTTATTTCAATTAAATCACAGGCCTGCTTTATTGCATTTTTTTAACCCCTCTGAGAAAATGGAATAATTGAATAAAAGGAAACCTTCAAGTTTTGATTGAACACCAAAGGCTTTGTAAATGAATGAATAAATGAAGTTACTTTAAACATAAAGTTGAGGAGTACTCACAATTAGTAACACAGAGGTTAGTCTGTGTTATTTTGACAAGATTCTACTGAGAGGGTTGGGCAGTTGCTGGCAATCCAATTATTTAAATATATTTTCTCTGCTTCTATCCAACTGAACAACATGTCACACACATCTCTATTTTTGGTCTACCTCCTTCCTCTTTTTAGAGCACCTTCTCTCACCGACCGAGGGGATTAGACTCCCTGAGAACAATACTTTTCTGGATGTATATCCCAGTATGACTGATCATAAGGGCAAAGTGGATTGGTTCAAGATTCTACTTTTTTTTTTTTGGTTCGTTTTCCCAAACCTTATGAAATAAATAGTGGTATAAAACTTAAAGCACTTTAGAGAACCTGGATTTCAAGACTTCTACATTAATTACTATAATATAAAATTAGTGCTGCTAAACGCCATGGCGTTGGTGGTATAGTGGTGAGCATAGCTGCCTTCCAAGCAGTTGACCCGGGTTCGATTCCCGGCCAACGCAAGTAAACTTTTAAACGAACTTTCTGTCCTCACCTTCCCCGAAAACGCTTTTATTTTTACGTCATTTCAGGGCTTAAGACAGAACTTCGGGCAGAGGAAAGGGCCGTATAAAGTTCCTAGCTGGAGAACGATCTAGTGGCGCCCCCACTAGCTAGTGATAGAGAGCTACCACTAATTATACTCAGACACCTTGCCTTCCAAACGGAGCAGAACCGCCTAAGGACGGTGTGTGGAAAAAGGTCTTACCTGGATGCCTGCAAAAAAGAAACAGAGGCGATGTTTATTTATTTATTTTTAAAAGCTGAACAGAGGCTGGTTGATACTGTTTTCAAATAAGATTGAGAAGTCAAGAAAAGGAAAGCACCCCATCAGGTACTGAGACAATATTGTGTGCAGGACGCTGGACCAGCACTCAAGCATCATCATAACCCCTCTGAGACTTAGTCAACTGTCTTCCGGAGTCTGGCTAAAGATGTAATCACTTTGAGCTAATTTGGTGATGAATCTCCGACTTTAGCTAGATTGCCGGCAACTTTCCAGTCTGATAGGAACTGCCAGTGGGCAGCTCACCTGGCTATAGATTTATAGAATGTAGGGACATTTACAGTTTGCTATAAGAAGTTGGGATAGGAATTTAATAAAGCTCAGGGTTATTTCTTTCTTTTTTTCTTTCAGGAGATTTTTGGCTTTTTAGGAAGGGAAAATAATGAGTCAAAAGGTATGAAGAATACTGACAAAGTGTGTTATCTTCAGGTGGTAACCCATCATTCATTCATTCGGGGAGAATGGGGTAAAGGAGAAGGATTTCTGTTTACTCCATTGGGGAAAATTGGATTTTTCTAATTCGTGTCGAATTGTAACGTCACTGGAGAAGCCTTATTTCTTCTTAATCGGTCCCATAGAGTTGAAATATTACTGTGTGATGAAAAAAGCCATCTACACCGAGAGAGGCCTGTGGGATCTGAGTGTGGACCATAACAGCATTTTCACGCTTTCTGTTGATGTTTGCTTGCATTTTGTTTTCCTTCTCAGGTTTTTTTTTTTAATTTTTTCTTTCTAGATCCGATTTTCTTTGTGCAGCAAGATAACTATATAAATATGTATCCATATATTGGATTTGTCATATATTTTAACATAGTTAACATGTATTGGACTACCTGCCATCTAGGGGAGGCGGTGGAGGGAAGGAGAGAAAAATTTGGAACAGAAAGTTTTGCAAGTGTCAATGTTGAAAAATTACCCATATGTTTTGCAAATAAAAAGTTCTAATAAAAATAAAAAATAAAAACAAAACAAAAAAAAACAAAACAAAACAAAAAAGAAATATCACTATGTAGTGGAATAGGGAAAAGAGAGAAATTGACACATGAACCACGTTAGTTTTTCGTAAAAGAATTCTAAATCTATCATGAGATTAAAATACCCACACCCTGACTCTGCTCTAGATGAGAGCTGATGTGTGAAATTTTAGAAGGGAGCCCAAGGTCTGAACCAGAAAGGAACGACCAGGCGGAAAGCAGAAGGGAATCTATCCCGGGCCACTGAAATAAACGAGCTAAGAATCTAGTAGCTTCCTTTGGGTTGTGGCCTGGAAGCCAGTTAGTACTATGGATGGGACTGTTGGGGACCGTAGAAAGAAAAGTCATTGTTTACAATATACAATATGATACTTTAGAAAAAGATTTCGTGATAGAAATCAGAGACGGAAAGAACAGGGACAACTGAAGAAAGAATAAAAACACTTTTTTTAAATTTAATTTTTTTAAAGAAAGAACTGCTTCAGATCGTAGTGAAAAACTATGTTTGTAGGCCTGAAGTTTGTCTTCTCTGTGGCGAGCCGTGATCGTATAGTGGTTAGTACTCTGCGTTGTGGCCGCAGCAACCTCGGTTCGAATCCGAGTCACGGCAAGGGGGATCTAATTTTTAAATTTTGTCAAGTACAAAAGGCTGGTAATCGGGCCCCAAGTACTAGTATTTTCCCGGTGTGAACTCAATCAAATATTCATCGATCCCAATAGACACACTGGCACAGCTATCTTAGTAAAGAAGAAACTGTTCCGCTCAGCCCCAAGATTTTAGGATATTGAGAATAATAAATAAAAACTCACTTTTACACTGTCTTAAGGTTTGTTACAAGAAGACCAATACACTGGGAAAAAAAGCAAAGGAAAATATAAGGTAGCAGCTGTATGGTGTTGGAATGAAGTGAGTCGGATGGGGTGGGATTCAGAGGGACAAGAAGCTACAGCAAACTAATATACATTATATTCGGGGTGATTGAAATGACGGCTTTATTTATTTGGGGTTTTTTTGCCAATCCATTTGGCTTTTCGGAACTCCTTTTTTTTTTTTTTTTTTGGCTTTTATATCGAAGTACTGAGCACAATGCCTGGCACGTGGTAAGCGCGTTTAATAAATGTTTGTTTCCTGGCTACCTACCTAATCTGGGAACTGCTTCAATGAAAGAACCTTTTTAAAGGTAGTAGAAAACTTCAGGTTATTATTTTTTTTTTTTATGACATTTATTAGCGCCACGAGGAAGGATCTTCACCAGTGAGAAACTCTATTTTCCTTCGGTAAATTAGAAACTTCGTTTGTTGTTGGGCCTACTTTATTCTCTTGGGACTCTCAACTCTTTTAGCTCACGGAAGCAGTGGGTTCTCCTGAGCTCCCAAATCCTTATTAAAATTGTAACTGAAACGTTCCCTGAGAGGGTGAGCCTAGATCAGGGTAAGCAGAATTATTTGGGAGACTAGGCCCAAGGTTCCGTTTTGATATTCCCACTCCATTAATTCTGACCCATTAATCCTGTTACAAAGAATACTTGGACAGATCGGGATCCTGGAGAAGAATGAATGACTTTAAAAGTCGTTTCCTTGGGCGAGAGGGAAGCAGCGAGGCTTCCGAGAGCTTCAGGACAGTGGCCAGTCTTCCTCCAGCCCTTGGGTCCTTCCTCTTGTGTTTGTCTAGTGATCAGACGGAGAAATGCTAGCTAGTTAGCTCAGGTGTAAGTGGACCCATGGCCGGGTCAAGGCTAAACTTCCCACCCCATTCACTACGAGAAAAGGCAAACGCATAAGCTCCTTTTCTTCTTCCTCCCAATAAGAGGCCCCCGGGAGCGCGCTGTATTGTTCGAACACCCCATTTTATGCAAAGAAAGAAAGTGAGGAGGTCGGTGCGAGAACTGGCAAGAAAAACAACGAAACAGAATGAGCCCATTTCTAGAGAATTCATCAGTATAAAGTAGAGAATGGTCCTTTACCCCAGATTCAGCGCTCCTTCCTCCCAGGACCCAATCCAACTCCCTCGGGATTTTGGCTTATTAATGTGAGAAGGCGCAGGAAATCCTATTGAGATCCTTCCTAGGTCTTCCCTAATCCGGGGACGAGGCGACCAAAGCCTGCACTGACAGACACTTTTCATTTGACGTCCTATTTAATTTGAATAATTTAAAAACTTTCCTCTGAGAGGTGTGTCCCATACTTTTTTTCCCCTTCATGAGCCGTAAAATAGAAGTTTTCTTAGCTCGTCGCCCGGCTAGCTCAGTCGGTAGAGCATGAGACTCTTAATCTCAGGGTCGTGGGTTCGAGCCCCACGTTGGGCGTGGAGTGAGTTTCTTTTCTTTAACCAAAATAATTGGATAAAATTTTTTCTTTTGTATTTACACCAATTGATTGCAATTTCGGCAAGACTTTGTGGTAGGCGCTAAGGATACTTCTAAGGGGCCGTGAGATCCTGCGTGTCAGTAACCCTCTCAGGGTTTCAGATCGTAAGTGGAATAAATCCTCTCACAGTGCGCACCCTTTGTTCCGGTCGGCCAGTAAAACCTCCCTGCGCTGGAGATTGGGAACTTTCTTTTGTGCTTGCGTGACTGGGAAAGCTCTGTGAGTACAAAGATAAATCAGACTCTGTCACTAAGTAATCTACATTAATTCTGGGAAAGCTATAGCTTAATACATGGAGAAAAGGAAGACCTGACTGAGAACTTGTACTTGGACCGAGCCTTTGAAGAAAGAGCTTTTCTGGAGGGTAGTTTTTCTCTTTAGTGTGACATCAGTTCGGAAAATGAAAGCGCTTTCCAAGGACAGGAGGGAGGGCTCTTGTTTACCACTTTCGGGCTAACCTGCAATAGCACTCTAGAGAAAAGTTTTGTGGGAGCGAGATAAGACTGGAAAAGTCGCGGGACTCTGCCATAAATCCATAGTAGACTGTAACCACTGGGAGGTGCTATAAACCTTTCTTTTCTCCAGAACTCAGCTCCTCACCATTTTGCCAACGGAAGGAAGAAGAAACAGGAAGCCGGGAAAATCAGGGTGCACTTTTAGTTTATTCAGGACTTTACCAGCCTAGGCTATTTGGAAATATTATTCTTTTTGGGATCGTAATTCTACAAAGCCCTAGCTAGAAGTCCCACTTCGCCATCACAATTTATATTATATTATTGTATACGTATATACACATGTATATATATATATATCATATATATATATATACACATATATACATGTATTGATGTATACCATAATATAATAATATATCACATTAATATTTTGTATATATTCATGTGATCCTCTTTTTGGGATTTTATTGCTACAAAATTTTTACACAGGGGAGCAGAAGGTTGAAGGAAACCAAGGAAGAAAGAAACCAACAAACTGAATGGGAAAGAATTCTAAGTAATCTGATTTTCCACAGTCTCTGTCCTGTCTCAGAGATTCTCGACTAGGCTGTGCTCTAAAATACATTTAATGTTGTTCTTAGAATATTAAAAAATGCCTGTTTCTGTGGGTTGCTTTTCTTTTGTAAATGGCGAGAATGTAGAAATGACCCTTATAAGTTACCTTACAACTTTTAGAAGATAGGGAAAGAGCAGGTGGTATAGTCAGGAAGACTCTGTGAAACCTTAGTTTTCTCATCTGTAAAACAGGGATGTAATCATGGCAACTACCTCCCACATTTCTTGTGAGAATAATATGTGTATTGCTATGTAGCTATCTGTTTTTACTCGTGTGAGACAAGACCACAGAATCAAATAAATTAAGGAGATTTTTCAGGGCAAAAGCAGGAAGGAATTTTATTATGATCTCTCAAGAAAGGGAGTCTCCCTTCCCACAAGCAATTAGGTAAGGAGAGTCAAGGCCTAGTTAACAAACAAGAATTATATATATATATATATATGAAACAGTGTTAGCCTGGGCTATAGGCTGGATCTTTGCCCTGATTAGCCAGGACAAATGACTTCATATTCTAAGTCATAAATGAGTAAAAACTTTTAGCCCAACCACATCTTTAGGGTTACTAAATTACCTTATATGGGACTTTCAATGCCAAGATGGTCCCAATTTAGTCTCACAAAGAAAAAATCCCACTCCTTGTAAACCATGTGATTTCTGGAAAAAGAAACCTGGGGCACAGGGGACCCTCACTCAGACTTTAGTACACTCTCCATCTTGTAAGACAGCTTTCACAGTTCACTTCATTCAGGGTTGATTCTTGTTCTAAAAGGTTACATTTATAAGAGTAACACTTACTTGTTTCAGCCTGCAGTGCTTGCTATGAGCCTCGTTTAAGTTAGATAATCAAGTTTGTTGTTTTTGTTTGTTTGTTTTTTAATTTATAAGTGTCCAGAGTGATTTGAAAGCAGTCTTTTTTGTTGACCCTATGTAATTTGTTGGGCATTTTGCTCTGTCTCTTAAACCAGTGGTAGCTAAACATTTTTTTGATCTCAACTCCTGTCAGTCAAAAAAACAAAAAACAAACAATATCCCCCCCCCCCATTTCTGGTCTAGTTTCCTAACTTGGTACCTAAACTCCTGAGTTTGATGAAGACCTCTGCCCCTTTCTGTCACTATCCATACCCTTACAACTCGTGACCAAAGAGTTTCATGTGAATAATCAGGAGAAACAATTAGCTTAGGCAAGGGCATTTTCTAAAAATGCAGACTAAAAATTATACCTACAAAATATTATTTCTCATAAATTTGGGGTAGACTCTCCCATCAATCCATATATTTGGGAAGGACAGGTACAAATGCATGGCACAATAGTAAGGAAGCACATATCAGAGCTATTCATTCTTGTACTGGTAGGCCTTACAAACCTGGCTTTCCCAATATAGCCCTCTCTGTAGTCTTAATAGCAAGGAGGAGCTCTGTCTTCAATACATGGTTGGTTTTCCTCTCAGCTACCAGATGTCATAATCCTTGAAGGAGATTCAAGCTTCAATTAACTATCTCTCTATCTATCTGAAGAATATGTCTCAGCTGGGAGCTCTCCTACCTAGATTCTTGTAAGCTCTCAGACTGATGGACCGAGGACTTTCTGGGTGAGTAGCTCTATTGCTAGAGTCCATATCTAAAGAGGTTAGAAAATAAACGTCCCCTCCCCTCCCCTTTCTCCCCACTTCCTCCCAAGAGTTGGGTTCTTCCTGTACAGGTGTCTTTGATAGACCAAAAACATGTATTAAGTGCCTAGCTCTTTATAACAGCCATTGTTCTAATTGCTAAGTCTACAAAGAAAGAAAAAAAAAAAAAAAGTAGTGCCTTTTCTTAAGTAGCTCACAATCTGATGGGGGAGATAATATGGGCAAATAAACTCTGTGTGTGTGTGTGTGTGTGTGTGTGTGTGTGTGAGAGAGAGAGAGAGAGAGAGAGAGAGAGAGAGAGAGAGAGATTCTCTCCCTCTCCCCTCTTCCTCTTCCATCCCTCCCTCTTCCTCCCCCTCTTTCTGTCTCTCTCTCCCTTTCCTTCCCTCCCCCTTCCTCTCTTTCTCCCCTCCTCCTTCCCTCTTTTTCTCTCTCCCTCCCTTTCTCTCTTTTTCTTTTTCTCTGTCTCTGTCTCTCCTTCCTCTCCCTCCTTTCTCTATCCTCTGTGGATCTATATGTCTCCAAGGATTGGAGACACCAAATACTAGTGTCCACAAAAGAGAATGTTTATTAGACAAGATTGAATGAATGAACTTTCCAGTTGGGAACACAGTAACTCGGCTCAATCAAGATGTCACTCAAGTAGAAATTCCCTTATCGAAGTAAACAGGTTACCTGACATATTAATTGTAGGTGACAGTAACCAAATCATTTAATGATCTACTAACCCCAGATAACCGCCTAAAACAGCCGCAAACAATTAGGGCAGATCAAAGAAAAAGCTTTCAAAAGGGAAATCAAGTGAGCCGGTAGTCGTGGCCGAGTGGTTAAGGCGATGGACTAGAAATCCATTGGGGTCTCCCCGCGCAGGTTCGAATCCTGCCGACTACGGGGTTCTTTTAAAAAGGTTCACTTTTAAAAAGAAACAAGAAAAGCAGTTCCCCTAGGGACTCCCAATACTTTAAGACAATGCAAAATTGTATTTTAAAAAATTGTCATTAGAACTTCTGGCCAAGATACGCCCTCAATAAGCTCTTATTTAATTGAATGAGATCTCTTTCTTGGTGATATTACGGCATCGTGCACCACGTAGAGAGACATGAAAAAAGAAAGAGACACAGAGAAAAAATTAAACTATTGAAATAGCACCTTTTTTTCTCAACAGCTCAGAATGAACCATATTCCTAAAGGTTCTGGCTCTCAACTAATGCTTTACAGATGCTGTTTTCATGTGGTCTGGGCTCTCTTGGGAGTCCCTGAGAACTTTTAAAGATTCTGAGAGGTCCAAAATATCTTCATAATAATACTAAAACTTTTGAATTTCTAATATGGTAAATATAGATGGAATGTCATATAACCCACATAAACAAAAACTCCTGGGGAGGGAAGTGTTCCTCGATGTTTTTTTCAAGTATAAAGGAGTCCTGAGATCAAAAAGTTTCAGAATTGCTGGCCTAGAGAGGAAAAGGGCAAAACCCCAAAAGTAGGGCGGGAAGCCCCTAAGGAAGGCCTGCTAATTTTTTCTTTGAATCATTTCTCTCATATAAAGTGATTACAGTGGGTAGCTACCTACCTCAGTGGATAGAATGCTGGCCTGCAATCAGGAAGATTCGTCTTTTTGAGCAATGAGTAGAAGAGACAGAGGGGAAATTTCAGACTCATTGTAAGGGAAACTCCTCAAAAATTCAAGCTATCAAAATGGAGTGAGTTCTCCCTTAACTAGAGATATTCCAATGAAGAGAGTTTTTAATTGGATGTTCTATAGAAGACATTCTTTCTTTGCTTCATCATCCATCCATTCACCATTTATTTATCTATACATGTAAGTGTGTATGTATGTATTTGCTTCTTTCTTTTTAAATACCTGGAGTCAGGAAGACTTATCTTTGTCAATTCAAATTGGACCATAGACACTTACTAGTTGTGTGACCTTGGGCAAGTCTGCCTGTCTGCTTAGTTTCTTCAACTGAAAAATAAGCTTGAGAAGGAAATGGCAAAACATTTTAGTATCTCTGTCAAGAAAACTCCAAATGGGGTCCCAAAGAGTTGGACACAATTGAACAACAACAACAAAAAATATTGACTACAAATTTGATTTTGTTAGGGTAAAAACAAAAACCTGTACTTGAAAAAGAGATCTGATTTTATGAAGTATGGGTTTTGTTTGCACTTATTTCCTTAGTAAAAGCACATTTTAAAAGGCCCTTTCGATCTTGTTTGGCCTGTATGAAGGCAATTAGCAGACCCTGATTTTCAAAACTGAGAAGTGGATAGAGACAGGGATGTGAAAATAAGACTATTTGCTGCTGGTGAATCTGTCTGCTTCAAATTTCTCTCTACTCTGTTATCCTTCATTCAGCTGCCAAACTGATTTTCCTAAAATTTATTTCCTAAAATTAAAGAATTAACCATGTCATTCCCCCACTTGATAAACTACAGTTGCCTCCTACCATATCCAATATCAAACATATCTTCTACTGAAAACCTTTCTCAGTTCTTCTTAATTCTCCCCTCTTTTAATTATTTTCTGTTATTTATCCCGTTTATAACTATTTTCTTTGCTTGTTGTCTCCTGAATTAGATTGTGAGCTTTTTGAGGGCAGTGATGTCTTTTGCCTCTTTTTGGATCTCCTGTACTTAGCACAGTGTCTGGCACATAGCAGACACTTATTAAATGTTTATTGACTGACCCACTGAACAATACAGAGTCATGGTGAAATATGAAATGATTATTCAACAGTCCCACAAAATCTTTTATGATTAAGTCTTAACCTCCTGAAAGAGGATATAGGTAGCTTGGAATCGGAAAGATTTGAATTCAAATTCCCTGACTTTAACACTTTGTAGCTGTGTGACCCTGGATAAATTAGTTTACCTCTTTCTTAGTTTCTTCATCTGTAAAAATATCTGGAATAATAACACTTACCTCCTAGGGTTATTGTGAGAAGAAAATGAGATCATATTTATAAAGCATTTGATACATAGAAGGTACAATATAAATTATATTCCTAGCAGTTATGAGAATATAACAGCTGTCACATTGTTTCTTATTCAAGTTTTTCTCTCAATGTACACTTGTGGGTTGTGTTATATAGTGTGTGTGTGTGTGTGTGTGTGTGTAGAAAAAGTAAATAGATCTACAACAAATACTGATTTTCCATTTATTCCTTCCTTTTTTCAGAACCAAATCAAAACTTGAAGTGTAAAAAACATTAAAAACAACAACAAACCAGAGAATATGAAACTATAACAAAACCAGACATCTTATTTCTTTGGAAATCAGGATTCCCAGTATTGAATTAATCCATTCTGGTATGAGTCTAGAGCTAGAGTAGGGTTTCTTAATGAGGCAGAAGGCGGCTAATGTCCAGCAAGCACTGAGACCAGCACTGCCAGTGGGTCATTATTGCATAAATAATCAATATACATACTCTGTGGCAATAAAGGGAACAAAGATGGTAAAAAAAAAAGGGGGGGGGGATAGGTTGGGTCAATATAAGAGAAGAAATCCTTGTTGGAGTTGAAATACTTGTAAGATATGGAATTAAATCTGTGACTTAATTGACACAGAAAATTCTTTGATTCAATATTTCTACAAACACAGGTCAGCACCTGCTTTGCAATTTGTAGTCTAAAATGGTGAGAAATTCGCTATCTATACCCAGAAAAATAACTGATTATACCTGAATATAGATGGAAGCATACTTTTTCCCTGAGGATTATTTGTTTTGTTTTGTTTTGTTTTGGGAGGGGATCTATGTTTTCTTTCACAACATTTTATAGAAATGTTTTTCACAACTTCATATGTGCTTTCTTAATAAGGGTTGGAGTGGAGAGGAAGGGAGAGAATCTGGAACAAAGTTTTAAAAGCAAGTGTAAAAAAGTGTTTTTTATGTAACAGAGACATTTTTAAAAAATTAAATATTTAGAGTGCTGAGAAATTAAGTGATTTATTCAGGGTCACATAGTTTTTGGGTGTCACAAGCAGGTCTACCACCAATAAATAACTTTGTATCTGAGTCTTCCTTTCCCAGACTCCTCCATCTCACACACACACACACACACACACACACACACACACACACACACACACA
>JAJPUD010008390.1:0-32980 GCA_023553655.1 Myrmecobius fasciatus
CTCCCTCCCCTCTTTCTCTCAATTATATTAGGTTTTCTTTGCCTCTTCAAGAGATTTTTACCTTGTTTTTACCTCCTTTTTTTAGATCTTATTTTTACCACTTTTCCCCTCTTTTCCAAGTATGACAACCTTTCCCCCTCTAGTTCTCTTTTTCATATTATCAAAGTAATATCTAGTTAATTATACCCCCAAACTTGAAGCATCCCCCTAGTAGAAATAAAGTTCTCAATAGTCCTTTCCTTTTTACCTTTTTATGCATCTCTTGAGTTCTGTGTTTGGATGTCAAATTTCTTGTTCAGATCTGGTCTTTTCATTAGAAATAGGTGAAATTCACCTATATCATTGAATGACCATCTTCTTCCCTGGAGGATAATGCTCATTCTAGCTGGATAGGATATTCTTGGCTGTAATCCAAGTTCCTTTGCCCTTCGGAATATCTGGTTCCAGGCCCTTCGATCCTTCAATGTGGAGCCTGACAGATCCTGTGTGATTCTAATTATTCATCCTCGGTATTTGAATTGTTTCTTTCTAGCTGCTAGCAGAATCTTTTCCTTGGTGCTATAGTCCTGAAATTTAGCCACGATCTTCCTTGGGGTTTTAATTTTGGGGTCTCTTTCAGGAGGTGATCAGTGAATTCTTTCAATGGTGATTTTGCCCTTTGATTCTATAATCTCAGGGCAGTTTTCTTTCAGGATTTCCTGGAAGATAGTGTTTAGATTCTTTTTTTCATCATGGCTTTCAGGAAGTCCAATAATCCTTAGATTGTCTCTCCTAGATCTATTTTCCAAGTCAGTTGTTTTTCCTAGGAGATATTTCATATTTTCTTCTAATTTTTCATTTTTTTTGTTTTTGTTTGACTGATTCTTGAAGTCTTATTGAGTCATTCACTTGCATTTGTTCAATTCTTATTTTTAAAGTGTTGTTTTCTTCAGTTACCTTTTAAAGCTATTTTTGTAACTGGCCAATTGAATTTTTTTGTTCATTGCACTCTTTTTCCACTTCACTAATTTTATTTTTCAATAGATTGGTGTCTTTCTCATATCTCTTTTGCAGGGCATCATATCCTTCTTGCAAGATATTGTATCCTTCTTGCACTAATTTCAATTTATTTTCCCATTTATCCTCCAGCTCTTTTATTAAGTTCTTTAAGCAATCTTCCAGAAAGGCCTTTTGAAATGGCGACCAGTGATGGTCCTTGCTGATTTCCTCTGGAGTTATGTCTAAAGGAACCTCTGGATCTGTGGTCTTCTCTTTCTCTTTATAAAAGCTGTCTATGGTGAGAGCTCTCTTTTGCCTCTTAATTTTTTTTTTTTTTTAGACAGTCTGTATGTCTCTTTAAGGTAGGGGAAAAAAAAAAAACGGCGGCTTAAACGACTGGCTGAAGATTTTGCCCTGAGGCGTTTCGGCGAATTAATTTAAGGTGCTGGGCAGGTGGGGGCTAGGACTATGTCTGAATTACTCCTTAAACAAGGCAAGTTTGACAGAACACCTGCCTCCAATCAGGGCAGAGTGTCCCGAGTGCCTCAGATAAACTCCACATGTTTGGAATTTGGAGTTTGGAGTTTGGAGTTTTTTGCCAGTCTGAGCTGAGCTGAGCTGAGTCCCACCCTCACTTCTGGCCTCCATCAGAGTTCTCTGACACCAGAGTCCTCTGTTTATCCCTCTGTCCGAGCTAGACAAACCTGATGTGAAGTTTTTCAAAGATATCTGCAAGCAGTATCCAAATATTTCCTGATTCGTTGACTTGAAGATCAGTTCAGAGGCTTATTTTATTGTTGATTTGAGAGAAGTTCAGAGGAGGACGCAGAGAGTCACCTTTTCACCCCACCATCTTGGCTCTGCCCCTCAAGAATCAGGACAATTCTAAAGCAAGTGTAGAAAAATAAGAGGTTTTATTGACCTGATTCCAGTTGATTCTCCTGGATAAATGCCAATTTTTTTTTCTAATTTATCAAATTGGTTAATGTGCTATGCTGTTTAGATAAAATAACATGAAGACAAGGAAAACAAAAACACACAAAGATTTGAAAATATGAAAAAATGCAAAAGCTTTAAAAACTCTTCTATCCTCTAATATTATGAGGCTCATTGAGTTAAGCATCCGCCCCCTTTTTTTTTTTTCTTTTCTTTTTTTTTTTTTTTTGGATTGTTTCCAAATGAAAAATATATTAAGATAGAGCACTTCAATGGCATTAATTGATCATCTTAAAATATTAGACTATATTATCTTCCTTTTGGCAGATAGAAAAATTGATAATTATTTACAAAATCAAGTTGAATTTCTTAAATCTCTTTCCTCCTCTTTAGAAATTTATTTTACTCCAAGTCATTTTCTTTCCTACCATCTTTATGTCTCTAATTCAGGCAGCTACCACTAGATGGCAGTAGGAATTTTACAAATACACCTAAAACTATTAATCTTAAAGGGATACATGAGAAATGGTGGAATTTTAACACATGATGCATTTTACTAATTTCTATTGTCTATTTTACTTCTTTACTTTTCACCAAAATAAATAATATTGAAATCAGCCTAAGGTAAAATCAAAGCAAGCATCTTAATTGTGTAAACAAATCTCTTGAGGCAAGAATGAAAGGAATTAAAATTTATCCATGTTGTATAACATTCCCTCTCATCTGAAGCATTTCCTTTTATTCACTTAATCTGGAGTTTTCTTATTCTTCTTCCTGTTCCTTTTTGTTACACAACATCTTAATCTATGTACCATTACCATAAGATTCCTGTAGATTCAAGTGTCATTCTTCAACTACTCTTGACTTTGGAAAGAATTAATGGAAATAAAAAGAACATTTATTATTTTACTATTTTCCAAGAAATATGATAAACCCTAGAAATAATAATATAATTGCAAACATAGCCTTGTTTCATGAAACTCCCATGATCATATGAGAAATTGTACATTTTTGAAAGTGTTGGCCATATTAGAACATTTTAAGAATATTTCAGGGACAGTGGGAAGGGAGACAGTTAATCCATTTCATCCAGAAAAATGGTAGGATGAATCTGATCATGTTTTTTTGGTTCCAAAATAAGAGGGCTATAAGCTCAAGGAAGTGCAGGAAGGGAACTTTGTGGAAGAGGCATGAAGTAAAATATGGAGGGTTTGTTCTAAAATAATGCTTTAGGAAAGGTAAATTCTGGAGTCTTCTTTGAGACTTGGCATGTCATAACCAGCTGACCTGAAACCTTTTTCGTTCTTTTAAACTATCTTGTTAGGTGAATTGTTTAGTTTTGTTGGTGTCAATGATCATATCTTTATGTAATAAATTATCAGATTTATTTATTCCACTCTGATCTTTCTCCTAACATTCAGTGCAACATTTGGTTTCCAATTAGAGACCTCAAATTTGATATAAGATTCAAAGCAAAACTGATAATATAAGAACTCCCAATCTTCCATCTTTACAAAATTCTCATTACTGTAGAGGGCAGCACAATGCTCCTAGCCATTCACATTTATGGGTTTGATTTTGTCCTTTAACTCTTTGTCACATTTACCCCACAATCTGATCTTTTGCCCAATATTGTTCTTTCTACCTTTGAAATATCTTATCAATATGATACCTTCTTTTCATAGGTTCATCCAACACCCTAACGTTGTTTTCTTCCATCACGTTTCCTTATTTTCCTTTTTGATCTGATTTTTCTTGTGCTGCATGATAATTGTGGAAATATGTATAGAAGAATTGCACATGTTTAACATAAATTGTATTACATCCTGTCTAGGAGATGCGGTGGAGGAAAGGGAGGGAAAAAATTGGAACACAAGGTTTTGCAAGGGTGAATGTTGAAAATTATCTGTGCATATGTTTTGAAAATAAAAAGCTTTAATAAAAAATTTTAAAAATTTAAAATTAAATAAAAAATAACATCTCATTAGGGTATGAAGTACCCCTAGGTTCTTGAATCATTCCAAGGTTACCACTAACTTATTATATTTGAATTCTGTAGAAACAGAATAATAAGATAGGGACTAGATTTGCTATTTTACCAGTATAAGAAACTCCCTGTTGAGAAAATTTCTTCTACCAATGCGCAGTTTCTACAATTAATAAAGCTGCCTTAAGCACTGAGAAATTCAATGACTTTCCAGAGTCATATAGCTAATATGAGTCATACAGCTAGTATTGGGACAGGATTTTATAGGTTTTCCTGGTTCTTAGCCCTCTATGTTGTATTGATTATCTCTTAAAGAAAGATAATTCACAGGCTATTAGTATTCACTTATGAAGAACTGAGACCTCAAAAGGCTAAATGCCTTATCCAAGGTCATATAACTAAAATCAGAAGGTTGGATCTGATGATCTTTAGGGTCCCTTGAAGCTCTAGAGCTCTGATCCTATGAACATAATTACTAGTAGCTGCCATCTGCTAGCTTGATTATATTTTTCTTTTTCTTTACTTTGTGTAGAATTTGAAATATGCAAAATGTTTTATATACATGATCTCATTTGATATTCAGAATAACTTTGTAAGGTAAATATTGCTGTGCATTAATACCTCCATTTTAGGGATAAGAAAACTAAACCTAGGATTGGTTAAATGACTTGCCTACTGTTGTGTGTTGGGTGTAAGTTTTCTGAGACAGGATTTGAAAGGCGGTCTTTTTGACAGGAATTCTTGATAGAATTAATCAATGATACTCTTTCTGTTTTCAGCATCTAGCACGTCTGCTACACAATAGGATCATATTTACCTTCTAGCTCAAAGCATCTTTAGTTCTATAATTATGTTTTAGTGGCCTTGTAATCAGGAAAACTTTGGTTCATGTTTTGCCCCTGAAATATAAAGGCAATGGGACTCTCCATAGGTTGATTAAACTGTCAATAGTTTTGGCAACTTTCTAAGACTATGAATTTCAAAGAAGGCATAGACCTGCATTAGACAAGGAAGTTTCCTTATTTGGGAATTCCCTATATCAATGAAATTTCAGATCCAGTTGATATCATTATCAGTATTGATAATCCCCACAATTGCTGTTCTATTAGAAAAGCATGGAGTGAAATTCAATCGAAAGGAAACATAGTCTTTATATATGTAAATTTAACTTAAATTTATGTGCAGCCTTATACTTTCTCTGCCTTAGTTTGTTATGTATTTTTGTGCATAGGATCTAGAAAAAGTGTCCAAGTTTACATGGTGCAAAGGATTTTGTTTTAAGAGCACATGAAAGCAACATCCTTTGAATGTTGCAAAAATCAGTTTAAATTATTATTTCTGTTTCATTGATTTGCTGTGTTGTTGGGTTGTTTTACAGATGGAAACTTTGATGGTCCCTTGATATTGCTGCCATGCAATATCAAATATTGTTTTGGAACATATTGACTTTTACTTCATATGATCAGATAATGTAACAAACTGAACTCAAATTATCCATACCATATGTTGTATAATTATAGCTTGACAAATCACCATAAAGGCATTTTAAAATTTTCTATTCACTTTATTTTCTAACATATATTTTAGAAATCTTTTTCTAAATTATAAACTAGCACATCTATGGAGTACACATTATGAAGAGAAAATGGAAGTAGGAAGGAGGAGGGTTTTTTTTTATTAATAATACTTCAATGATTAATATCTTAAGCATTTGGAAGTATGGTTTCAATTTTCATTGAAAAGACCTAACCAGCAGTTTTGCCAGCACATAGACTGTTTTGTCAAATATTTTTACTTGTTCCAGGTTTTCTGGACAGCTAGAGAGTGATGTCTATCCCCAGTGTTTCTTTAGCTATGCTCCTCTGATCATCAAATTGGGTTTGAATTGGTTCCATTTCAGTGCATAAATACTGTATGCAATTCTGTTGCTTTGAAATGGTATTGACAATTGTTACAAGCAGGCTAAAGGAACAACATAACTGAGAAAGGTAACTGGCAGGCAAAATTCAAAAGCATAGAATTGTAATCTTTCAGATTTAAAAGAAAATGCCTTGATTACTTAAGGATACTAGGTGCTCTTCCAATCAGACATTGGTTCCAGGTAACCCTGAACAATTTTGTAAGAATGAGGGAAGAAAAGTCAAGAAAAGTGAATTTAAATGAAATATTTTTGGTATCATCTAATCCCTAAAATTTAAGTAAGAAAATACATATTCCAAGTTCATGTTATTCTGTGGTATAGTATCTTGAATAACAAACTGGAGTTTTTCACTTAGGTTTTAGAGTGATATAATTATTGTCTCTAGGTAAAATAAATAAAATTTTATTGTTATCTTGTATCTTAAATCATTATAGTTATCTCTAGTATCCTTTCCGTTCTTTACCCCAGAAAGATATCACATATAATAAATAGTATATTATATGTTTGTTTTTTTATTGTACAGAACCCAAAATATCATGGGATAATGTCTTGACTCATGAATGATTTGGATATGTGATGAATGCTGCACATAGATATCAGCCTTACTTTCTCTTCCAGAGTCATGAAATCCAGTGAGAAAAATAAAGTTATGATGATGAAAAATGGCCTAGGATTCAGTGGATGATATTAGTGTCTTCCATGTCTGATCAATGTCTTACATACTCCATGAAACTACTTCAGCTACCTTCACAGGCCTTGGAACAAATTGTCTCTTTTGCCCATTCTGCCAGGGCAAGTCTTTCAATGATTGGGCTAGAAATCTAATTCACCAGCATGTTTGAAGCCTTCAGTTACCATCAACCTGCTATAGCCTGTCTGCTGTGAAGGTTTTATCAGGGTAAGACTGCTAAGCATGCTACAGTTTCTTGGAGCCACAGGTGAGAATAGAATGGAAGAAGGAAACCAAAGGTATATGGGCAGCTCTGAAAAGATCTCAGCAAGCCCTATACAAGAGGTCTGATATTTCTACATGAATACAATACTTTGTTTAGAAAGAACAAAATCAGCACCACGATTGATAGATTGAAGCAGTCTGAAAAATATATGCATTATGTTACAACACAAAGAGATAAAATTGGGGATATTTTCTCAAATTTTCTCAAATTTTTTCTTTATAATTTCATTATATTCACTTTTGCGTTTTTTTGTCTATTATTGCTTTTTTCCATTTACTTTGCTGTTGTTATTCTTGATATGTTTTTCTTGGCTCTGCTTATTTAACTCTGTGTCAGTTCACATATATCTTTACATGCATCTTTATATTCAGCTCATACATCATTGGGTACAGTATAATAATATTTCATTACATTCATGTAACACAAATTGTTCAACCCTTCCCCAATTTATGGACATCTACTTTATTTCTAAATCTTTTCTATCACAAAAAAGTGGTGTGATGATGATTTGTTGTATATGCCCCACCCTCCTTTTAAGCTAATAGTTCCCATGTGTCATAAACCCCATAGTTGAATCTCAGGTTTATAGGTTATGAATATTCTAGTCATTCTATTTGCATTCTTCCAAATTGCATTCTAAAATGTCCGTATTATTTCATAGCTCCATCCACAATGTATTAATATTCTTATACTTCCCCAAAACTTTCAACCTCCACTATTTCAATTTCCATTATCTTTACTAATTTGCAAAGTTGTCTAGAATAACTTTAATTTTTGTAAAATATTCTTTGAATTTTAAGTGTATGAATTTACTAGGAAATTTGTAATACTTATAGTTTCTATCAATAATTCTAACAATAATAATATTAATACTATTATAGATGTCAATATAAAGTACTAGGCACTAAATAGGCATTTCATTATATATTTATGACAAATTTGCTATTTTAATACTTCATTGTTCTAATGATCTCATCAAATACATCTTTTCTCTTCCACAAAGCAGATTACAATTCCTTTATGATTGTCCTGTCTGCACAACACCTAATGACATTCTTCCATAAGTGTGCCACAGAATTTGAAGTTTGATATTTAATTAACATTAATATTGTCCATTGTCCCAATATGCTCTAAGTTTTCCTTTTGTTCTGTTAGTATGCTGAAAATACTAATAGAGTGCATAAGCTATTGGTACCTCTCAATCCTGACAAATGACTAGCTCATTTTTTTTTGTTATTTTTATTAGATTTATTAGTGAATTTAAAAATTCAACTGTTCTAATCTGTTTTTAATTGTCCCCCATAATCTTGAATCCATTCTCTAATTTTATATTTTTCTTCTCCTAATTATACTAAAGGATATCTTATATATGGTAAGCACATAATAATTAATTGAGTGTCTAAGTAAGCTTTGAAATACAGTCAAGTTCAGTATTCCACACAAATCAGATGCTTTCCATCTGCTTGACTGTGGGGTCCTTTTCCTTGATATTCCAATCAAATCTTACTCATTATTTAAGATAAAGTTTCTTCCTTGAAGAGCTTCTCAAATATTTGGGTATCTAGGGATTTATTGCTACTTTTTATCTTGGCCCTCTGGGCTTTCATTTCTTCATCTATAAAATGGAGGACTTAAAAATAGATAATTTCTAAGGTTCTTTCCAATTTTAAATCTATAATGTTTTGATAAAACACTTATATATTGTTTTCAACTGGTGTTGTTTGAATTCATCAAACCAAGAAAAATCTAAGCTTGTTGTCAGATTAGGAGTAGTCACCCAACTGAACACTCTCAATATTCTCCTTACAATGATTTTAAAATAACACCTCAAATCAAATTTTGTAGTTGTAGAGGAAATAAAACATTGAGGTGAGCCATTTTTTCTGGCCTAAGAAAATGTAAGAGGTCAACAGACATTTATGACACCTGGAATTAAGCCAGGGCAAAGCACATATTCAGTAGCAGAAGCACTAGTTTCAAGAGCTTTCAGTCCAGAGAAGATAAGAGCATCAGAATACTGATCAGGAAGATATTTTAACATAGCCTTTGTTGGCACTAGATACAACTTTTGTGACTAGTAATTTTCTACCTAGTTCTAGTATAGAGAAGAGCACTTATCAGTGCTCTTACTGTTGGTCAAAAGAAAGCAGGGTTAATGGTCATAGGTCCAAAGCAAAGATGAGCCCTACTACAGGGCATGAGGAACCTTCCTGATAAAGACCAGAGCACATACCAGGAAAGCAATGACCATAGCTCTCCCAGGACCACATCACATTGGAAGCACCAAAATCTTACATCCCCCCAGAAATAGCCCTAAAAACAGTAGCATGAAAAAGTCTGAAGCTTTGTACAGTGTCTCACCATCCCTAAGGAATTAGAATTCAATTTTAACATAAAATTCAAAATCAACAAATAGACTGTAATAATGAGCAAAGAGTAACAAGTAAAAATAATAATTTGGCCATAAAAATCTACTACTGTGACAGGGAAGAACAAGATATACATTCAAAAGAAGAGAACTCTGTGAAAGCTATAAATAAAACCTCAAAGAAAATTGCTAATTGAACACACAACCAATCAAAGATTCCTGAAAGCATTAAAGATAAAAGAGTGGTAGAGCAAAAATTGGAAAACAAAGTAAGAATGATGCAAGAGAATTTTGGAGAATTAAAAGTGTGGCAAAAAGACGCTTGAAAAAATTGAATAAATAATAACTGGGGAAAGTATAGGAGAGAAGGAGAAAATTTTGACCTTACCATTTGAAAAGAAAACAATGTTAAAAATAAATGATCCCTTTAAAAAGTTCTTTTTAAAAGGGATATAGGGGGAAGATTCTGGGAAGATGGTGGAGTAGATTGTTAAATTTCAAGCTTTCTCTATATAGAACAAATAGAATGCATTTGCATCTCAAGGCTAACAGACTGATGAAAAATCAAAAACAAACAAAACAGGGGCCCACCTGCTACAACATGAAGATCTAAACAAATACCTGGGACTGGGGATAAACCTATCTGAAGTATAAACCCCTCTAGGAGAGGTCTGCAGAAACATCAAGTGGGGACCCCTAGGACAAGCTGGGTGTGGCTGGAGCCTCAGCAGAAACTACAGAGACTTTCAGCTCCAAGGCTGTTTGTCGAGTAGGAGTTTGAGTTGGAAGGGGAAGTGAACCTTGGCTGATTGGACACTCCAGGCCCAGCTGTGCTACTGAGATACAGCTTGGGCAAGAAGGAACAACACCAAGTTACTGCAGAAGTAGTGGGGCAGGAATGTTGCTGACTATGGACATTTGTAGGAAGGTGGAGCTCTTAGTTTGGGTTTCTTAGTGGAGTGGAGAGCTGAAGGAAAGCTTGAGGGACCATCTCCCCATCCCATGAATAGAGGTACTTACACAAATATCCCTTATTAAAAATGAACTGGCAAAGAAGAAATAATTCTACCCCTGAAACATATTATGGGAACAAGGAAGACCAGAATGCATCTTCAGAGGAGGACACTTTAGTAAAAAAGGCTTCTATCCCAAACAATAACATGAAATTATAGAAGAACTCAAAAAAAATTAGAAACCAAATCAGAGACATTGAGAAAAAACTAAAAAAATGCCAAAACACATGAAGATTATTGAAAAAGAAGTTAATCAACTAGAAAATCATGCTTTGAAAGTTGGAATTGGGCAAGGGAAAGCCAGTGAAGCTATGAGAAACCAAGAAAAAACAAAATATATTAAAAATAATAAGAAAATAGAACAGAATGTAGAACATAAGGAAAATGACAGTTCTAGAGAACAGATGAATAAGAGAATTGGACTGCCAGAAAGTTTTGGCAAAAAACAGAACTTTGACACAATAATGCAGGAAATAACCCAAGAAAATTGTGCTGGAGTTATAGAATATATGAAGAAAGCAGAAATAGAAAAGAATCCACCAATCACCAGCTCAAAGAGATCCTTTGTGGAAAACACACAGGGACATTATTGCCAAATTTTGGAACCCCCAGATAAAAGAGAAAATTTTACAAGAAACAAGAAAAAAAACATTCAAATATGCTGAGCTACAATTATAATTGTACAAGACTTATCAGCAGCTACAATAAAAGACCACAGTTCCTGGAATCATATCTACCAATAATAAAAAAAAATAGGCCTGCAGACAAAAATATCATATCCAGAACTATTATCTATAATTCTGAATGAAAATAATGAACCTTCAATTAATTTGCAGATTTTCAGGTCTTTCTATCAGCGAAACCAAATTTAATAGAAAATTTAACATATAAAAGCCAATATCAAAGATCAGTTTTAAAGAACTTAACATAGACAAACTAAACATGGACAAGTTGATTACATGGAAAATATGTACTATATGTTTAAGATTCACATCAACAATAGGGTAGCTAAAAAGAAGGATTGGCAGAGATAAGGCAAAAGTAATAATCATGTTATACAAATGAGGTACAAAGGAAGAATAGACATGGAGGTATTAGAGGAGGAGGAGGGCTCATAATTCTGAAAACCTACTCACATAGGGAATAGGTTCAGTAGGCTACACTACATGTATATATCATGAAGGGTATAGCACCCTCCAAAATCTATAAAGAAATAGGAGGGTAGGGACAGGTGGATAAGGAAGCAAAGGATAAGGGAAGAAAACAATGGATGGATACCTGGGTGGGGAGAGGTTTAAGTAATAGCCAAGTTATTGAGCAGAATTTCATTAAAGAGTCAGTAAGAATAGGAAAGACATATATGTATATGGGGTATTTATGTGTGTCAGTATGTATGTATATATCCACACATGTGTACATATGCACATACACACATAAATACACATACACACATACATTTATGTTTTGTTAACTGTAGCTTGCTTGGGCATGATGGTGGGGATGTAAGGGGAATAAAGAATGAAGTAAATAAGGTAAGCAACAGAGAATTAAAAAATAATTTAAAAGGACGTAAAAAAATGGATTTTCATGAACATAATTTCTTCTACTAGTATATATACTTTATTGATTTAGAAATTTGTTGTTATATATTTTGAATACCCCCTGATGTTCCGCTGGACACATGACAATGTTCTATTTTGTTTTGCTTTGTTTTATTTTGTGTTCCTTTAAATTAATTTCTAAGGCATGTTTATAAACTTGAAGGAGGAAAGGGGATACGTAGTGATTATTGTGTTCATGTGGGATAGGTTCAAGAAAGAGGTTCTATCGAATGCAGACTTCAGGAATGTACATAAGGAGATTTTTAAAGTCCTTATAGCTTTGATTTAGTGAAGTCAGTGAACTCAGAGGAGCAACCTAAAACAATTTAGCAAGCAATATATTGTGTTTGAAATGCAATTTGAGCTACACTGCATCTGAAAATTGGAACTGGGAACACAAGTAAGTTATCAAATTTATAATTGACCCCAGTTTTAACCTAAATTTTATAGCTAGTAGCCTAATTTTGGTATGTTACAAATGGATCCTACATGATCCATTCATATCTAATTGCTCAGGTGACATATATATTTACCTGGTAAAGTTAATAAATGTTTAAAGTAAACAATTAGAAGAAGGAGTTTATCACTTTTACAATATCTGGGAATACACCTCTCTTCTCTTTTTTCTATATTTCTTGTATTTCTAAAAGCAACATACACATGTCCTAATAAGGACTATGAATATTTTTAACATTGCCAATTTCCTCCTTATGAAACTAATGAAACCTACGCAGAAGACTATATCATGTGATTTTTAAAAATCTATCATTTTTGTTGAACATTGTAATGGTGACTACATCCTTATAAGCTTTCTTATTCTCTAGAAGACCTTACTTATGCATTCTTTTCAAAGAAAATTGAAGCAAGAAAAATAGAACAAATTACTCAACAATTAGAGATGGCTATCCGGGTAATAAATTGTAGCTAGCCCATTGGGTGGGATAGAGTTCAAGTTTTGAAATGTTTGCCTCTAATCTAAAAACAAAAGAGTTAACCTCTTTCCCATCAATTCTAGCTCCATGTCCTCACAACTTTAAACTTTAACAAGTGGGCAATTTTCAAAGTTTAGTGGGCAATCATCCTTTATATAGTTTCTTCTTACTGCAGCCTAAATGGAGATCAAGGAATTTTTTATCCCAGTAACTTATACCCTCTTAGCTATCTATTCCTGGAAGAAGCCAGGGATAGTTCAACTTCATTGTGCAAGTGCTCTGTTAGATTATGTTTTTTACATTAATGACTATATACCACTATGTATATCCCACTGGAAGGCTTTATTTTTACAAACTACTGAAAGATAAGTCCTATTCTTTTTTTAGAATTATACTGTTAAGGAAATATATTTCTGGAAGGCTGGTGACTAACTCTCCAATTCAAAAATTCTTAAATTCAGCATCTCTCAAATGGTAATTTTTGACTTTAGGATTACTTAGAAGGTGACCTCTAAAGCTAGAAATAGCCCTTCTCAGGATCACTAGTATCTGAATTATTTTCAAAAAAGGAAGAAGAAAGGTAGATTACAGCAGGCAGGATCTACAGATCCAGAATCTTTCTTCTCACGTACATCTGAGCAAGTACTTCTCATACAAGCCTCTCATACAAGTGACCATTTTCTGCTCCTAGAAGGAAACAAGGGTAAATCATCTCTCTAACTTTCTTTGATGGAGAATACCTGCAGAAGGGAGCATGATATGTTGAACTATATTCCCATGTTCTTTGTACTTGTTCTCTCAACTCTAGATTGGAAATGAGGAACATCAGGACCTAGTTACAAGGAACTGAGGATGTCTTTATGAATCTCAGGGCAGAGGTATTCAATCTCCACAATTCTGGATAAAGGATTTGCATATGTATTTTGATCTAGAATGAAGAACAAAAATCACTGACATAATGGCAAACTGGATTTCATCATATAAGGTCCTGCTTCCCCAAAGTTTCATATCGTTCTGTGCCCATCTCTCTCCTTTCCTATGTTTTTATTACCTGCACATATATTCTTCCCAGCTTCTTAAATATAAACCCACTGAAAAAACTCAGCATAGTAAAAGGAATTGGCAAGAAATTATCTTTACCTTTGCTGCACCCCAGATTAAGTTGCTGTGACCTTTCTACAGAAAGACCCGTTTCTCCTCTTGTCTACTTTATTATCATAATTAGTGCTAGATTCTTCCAATACCTGCCTCTGCCTCCAGCAGTGCAGGTACTTTTCATCTTTGATTTAATGTGTCCAAGGAAACATTTTATGAATTTTATTGAGAACTGAAAAGAGCAAAATACTTCCTTATCTATTTCTGAGACTTTTAGTATAGATCAAAATATAAAAATGGTAGCCTCGTCTACTTTTTAAAATGAATACTTTCATTCTTCTTATTATGTCTACTCAGTGATAGAAATTAAGTATAAAATATGACTTGTTTCTCTTATTTCAATATCTGAGAATTGTATTTCACAGGAAAGAAAGAAAAAGGGCAGAGGATCACAGCAGCATGCTGTCCTGGCACCCCCCTTGATAGGTATGATGTAAAGATATAACTAGAGCTCAAAACACCGGCTTGCAGCTAACAGGAAATTACCATGGCAACTACCCTTCTAGAGGATGTAGCCATAAACATTTAAAAATTCACTTGTGTGGTAGCTTAAAACATAAGATTCCTTCTTAAAGTAGTAACTATTTTTCTACAAGGAACGCAGGGTTCTCAGGTTTCATTTTCAAAACACTTGGGGAACTTTTCCATGTTTTCCATAAAAATTAAAAAAAAATAATGATTAGTTATGAATTTTTCCCTTTACAGTATGTTAATTATTATACAAATTGATTTAAAGCCTGTTTTTTTCAAGGAAATAAAATTATGGCTTTTATTGTAGATTAGGCTATTTTGACTTTTTTCTTTGATGACTATACATCTTTTACTTTTTTCTATTTTTCTTTTTCTGTAATAATAACACTGACATCTTAAATATGACATAGCTGAAATTTGTATTACAAATCTGAAATTTCTATATTAATGTTTATTTTTTTATTTGTTTTAGTGCACCTTTTAATTAAAAATAGATCCAATGACAGAAAACTTTGAGATTGTGTGTTCAAAATATCATATTCTTCTAGAATACTGAAATTAACTTATTATTGTTACTGTTATTATTAGTATTATTATCCCATTTTAGCCTCCCTAGGAGACCAAGAAGAGAATATCAGCATTTTATTTTCTCTTCATTAGAAAGCGAGAGAGTTAACTTGTGAATTTCCTAACACTTCTTCCAATAAGAAAAAACCTTAGAATCATGATTCTCTATCACATAATTTAAAGTGAACTGTGGTGAATTTTGACCTAAGCATTACACAATATCAGTATCAGTGAAATTGAGGTGTGCTCTTAAATCCAAACATTTCATCTTAACGTTACTGTAGATTTTGTTTTAAAAAAATGATTTGCTAACCAATAAAACAACTACCACTTTCTTCAGAATACTTTAAATAGTTATTAAAACATTGATTTAGCATCTTTTGAACATGTGAAAAAGGATAATAATACTTTATGTTCTTTTTACCATTTTACTTTACTCTTCTGAAAACTATAATCTCTGTTTCTTTATAGGTCATGAATTAGATTGAAATCTTTATTTCACATTGTAGTAAATGGGTATGAAACCATGCTGGTGGTTTTCATTATTTGCAATGACACTTCAGAAGAAAAGCAAAATATATGTGTGTGCATTTTTCCCAACAGTATATTCAAATGATGAATGGATAAAGTGGAACTCAAGACAAAAATATGACTAGAAGGGGAAACCTTATTTGATTAGGAATTATTCACAACCGTGGTGGGGTCTATGGTGTATATAGAATAGTTATCAATCCTATAGGTTAAGATACATGCCACAAGTTTGAAAGGCTCGCAGATGCAATTCAATTGGTTTGATATTTGTCTCATTTCTAAGGGTTTTTACAACAATGTTACCTGAATCCCTATTATTCACTGGGATTATTATCACTCTTCTGTCCCTAGATCTTTTTATTTACTTTGAGTGGAAAACATAAATATATCTTGGTGCTATAAATGCAGAATACATAATATATAAGAAGAACAGGAAAGATGCAACTGAAATAACATGGCTTTGGAATAAAAATATGCTGTGGGACAGTCGTCAAAGCAATGGGATTATAGTCAAGATAACCTGTATTCAGATATTCACTCAGCCACATTTAATTTGTTATGATACAAGTTATTTAAACTTTTTAATCCACAGTTTTCTCATCTGTAAAATTAGATGTGAATTTATGTGAATACTTTCCATATTTAACTTTAGTATCATATGATTCTGCTAGATTCTTGAATTGGGATAGCATACTAAAACAAAACAGAAATATCACCTTGCTGAAAAAGTTTGCATATAAAGAGTTATGATTTTTCTAGTAACAATGTATGGCTATAAGATTTGGCTTATAAATTGACTATCATAGAATTTTTTGAACTGTAAATCTGGAGAAGATTTTTGAGAGTCCTTTAGACAGTAAGAAGATCAAGTCAATTAATATTTAAGAAAATTAATTCAGATTATTCACTGGAAGGTCGAATACCAAATCTTAAATTACTTTGTCTATATGTTGAAAAGGAAGGACTCATTAAGAAGTTGATGCTGAAAAAAAAGATTGAAGGCAAAAAGAAAAGAGGATGACAAATGAGATAGATAATAGCATGGAAGCAATGAATATGAAATTGGACAGATTTGGGGATTTAATGGAAGAAAGAAGGGCTTGTTGTGCTATGGTACACATGGTCATGAAAAGTCTGAGACAACATCAGCAAGAATATTCTATAAATCCCTAGTTTTGTGACCTTAGAGAAATGCATTATTCAATTCAAATCAAGAAGTTTTTTTTTTTTTTTTTTTTTTTTAAACAACTGTGTCCTATTTGTAATACATACCGGCTTTTCCAAAAGGCGAATCCATATGAGGACATGTATGGGAAGCTGGAATAAGCATTTCCTATTCCAATTTCCTACTTTCCTATTCTACTGGGTTAGGCTTTTTTGATCTTAGTCCCTAGAACTATGGGTTTTGGAGCTGTGGGATGATAAATCAAGCTACCTACTCAGTCACGCATAATGCCAATTCTGCCTTCAGCAGTTAAACATCAGTTATTTGAAATCCTTCAACTTGTTGGTTCATCTCTTTTGGGAAAATCATTTAAATGCAGTAGGTTAAGGATCTAATAAAGACAACATCAATTTTCTCTAATTCTCTGTGGTGAGAAGAGAAGAATCTATTCATAAGACCCTAAAATAAGACCCTAGACCTACAATAGATATTCAGCAAATAAGGTTAGAGAGGAGAAAAGAATAAAAACAAACATCCAAGGGCCTAGACTAGAATTTTCTCAAGATTTTCAATATCCTGTCCAAAAATATGCAAAGATAATACACATTGCTTACTAAAAATCTCTACTATATTTGTGGGAATCAATGTAGTGATTCTCGTAGTTAAAAATTATTTAAAAAGCGATTCTAGAATCTATCTAGATATAACAACCCTACAGTATAATTTCTGTTATTAGTTCCTTTTTATATTTGAAGATATTTAGGCATATAGAAGTTAAATGATTTCCCAACGTCAAACAACTATATTACAAGTCAGATTTGAAATGAGCTCTTTCAGATACTAGGACTTGTATGATTCTATCTTATATAGAAAGCAATTCAATAGCATAGTGGCTAGAGTTCATGACTCAAGAAGACCTGAATTCAAATCTAAGATTAGATATTTGCTAGCTGAATGATCCAAAGCAAGTCATTCAATCTTTTTTTTTTTTTTAACCTCAGTTTCTTCATCTGTAAAATAGGTATAATAATAGCACATGCTTCCTGGATTTGTTGTGAAGTCTCAAATGAGATAATAATTATGAACTCCCTAGCATAGTATCTTGTACCTAATAAGTGTGTGTGTGTGTGTGTGTGTGTGTGTGCATTTTTTCTCTGCATGACCTAGATATCTCATAAGCAAGTTAAAGGCACAGTTTAATTGTACGTCATTTTTGAATTGGAGCATAATCTGTCTTCATAATCTGTCTTCAACTTGTAGTAACATTAAAGCAATGGGGAGGAGTGAAGGAAAATGGATGAAGCTGTACTTGGTAAGAATCCCCAAATCTGTCATAAACTAAAAATAGAGAGGGAAGCTTCAGACCAGGCTTAAGTACATTAAGTAACTCCTCTAAATTCCAACATATTTCAGCAGAAAAGAAGTACAAGTATTCCCAATACCTAGTTTAGTATAAAATAGGAATTTGATAGTGTATTTCTTTCTGAATTGAATTGTAAGAGTTATATTGGATAATCTCTGAAATCTTTTGCAATTGTAGTATGAGATTTTTAATTTTTAATTTGTAGGATAGGAGATGGTTTCAAATATTTTTCAGTCCTTTTCCCAAAAAGGGAAATATCTAAAGTGTATTTTTTTTTAATTTCCATTTCTCCCTTTAGAAATGACCCTTCTGGGGCAGCTAGGTGGCACAGTGGATAGAGCACCAGCCCTGAAGTCAGGAGGACCTGAGTTCAAATCTGGTCTCAGACACGTAACAGCTGTGTGACCCTGGGCAAGTCACTTAACCCCAATTGCCTCAGTAAAATAGCAAAAAAATAAATAAATAAATAAATAAAATTTTAAAAATAAAAATAACCCTTCTTAGATAGCACATAAGAAATGATTGGCTGTAACACCGAGTTTTCTAGAATAACCATTTAAAAAGTTAATTGATTCCGTTCTTAGAGGGTTCAGTTCTTAGAATGTCTACTATTTAGAAATTACTCACTTTGATTCCTACAAAATATTTCTTGCCGAGGACCCTCAAAAATTCACTACCTTTGTTAGCTTTAGTTTCTTTTTAATAAAATGGTAATAATAATGATAATAACAACAGCATTTACTTCATAGTGCTTTGCCAACATTAAAGTGTCCTATAAATGCTATTATTATTAAAGTTTCAGAAGAGTAGTTTCCTTCGGAGCAGTGTATGATGGGTAAGGATAGGCAAATTCCTTATCTTGCCCCTTACAGAATCCATGAATCTCCATCAAAAGAAGTCAGTTTCCTGAGATTACATCGCTTTTTAGATGATACTCATACACTCCAATTTATGGTAACACACATACACACACATATAGCTTCAGGTCTAATTTTTCCTGCTTATTTTGGGACTAACTTTCTGAAAGGTAAATCTACTATGTTCTTTTGCCAAAAGTCTTGTCAATTCAGATATTTTGTCTAATTATATGTGTGCTATCAAGTAGATAAATCATTTTAATTTCAGAATTTTTCACTAAATTCACCAAATAAGTATATCAATATGGATGTAAATTGGGCCTTGATTTTTTCAGTTTATAAAACATAGAAGATTATATTATCTATCCTAATAGTAATCCTGTGAGGATTTTAAAATGAAGACATTGATAATATAGAGTGTAGTAAACATGTAGACTCCTCCTTTGAAAAAAAAAATATTCAATATAAATACCCAGGATTATAACTATCTGTTTCTAATATTGACTATCCAAAAGATAAAATAAACATGAAATAAAAAGACAAGCAGAAAAATCCCATAATAGATGATAAGTAGCATATCTCATTTGTGTCATTACAAAATTTTCCTTTAAGGAAAATCAAGGTAAAATTAGGTTTTACTAATTCACAGTCTGAAAGCCTAATAAGTTCTTCAGAATTTATATAAAAATATCTTACCTACTTTTGCTAAACTATGCATATTTTACAAGAATTTTGTTTTAAATTTTTTTTCTCTGTGTGTGTGTTTATAGTGTTGAGAAATTAGTGAGAAAAAAAATCAATGCTCATTAAATAAAAGAAAATCACTAAAATTATTTTGGCTGGTATGGCACAGTAGAAAGACCATTTTACCGGTAATAATTTCTGGCATCAAATCTTTTACTATCTCGATATTAGAGCCTAGATATGAGTTTCTTAACTTTTCTAAATCTCAGGTTCTGAATGAATATTTCTAGGTAAATAAACCTTATATAAGTTAGTTTTACAAATATCATTTTATAATAGTATCATTAATACATTAAAACTAAATGAACAGCACAAAATTCTGTGTAATAGATGTTTAAACCAATCACTCTTTTATACCCATTTACAAGATTATTTATGCAACAAGTTCCAAATCTTTGCTTTATTGGTAGTTATCCTAGGGACTTAAAGGTTTTGCTAGGTAAGCATAATCTCTGAGGTATTCTACCATGCTTTAAAGTTTTAAAAATGATCTTAACAACAACACATTTCCTCTTTTTTTTCCAATAACTGGTCAAGTTTTGTGCAGAGTGACTCAAATTTACTCAGATTGGGTAATTAGCATATCAAATGAAGAAAATTATGAAAAGATGCCCAGTCCTCTGCAGCTATTTACTACTATTTCTGTTATAATAGTAGCAGACTGGTAAACAATGGATAAGATGTTTCTAAAAATAACATTGTTTTTAATACAAGTATAAATTTATTGGTTGGGACAGAAAAAATTGATTCTTATCCATACTCTATAGAGAAGAATATACTATTGAGTAGATTCAGTTTTATCAATCTTGATATTTTCTTTATAAATCCAGAGAACTAAAGAAGTTGCAGCTAAATGGAAGCTTGACAAATTTTCTCCTTAGAGAGGCAAATAAAATAATTAGTTTTATCTTATACCCAAAGGCAATAAGATTCATCCCTGAATACTGGTCAATTCATATGAAACTTCTGATGATAGGTTTCTGTGAAAATATCTCCAATAAAACAGTTGAAATGTATATATAAGCATCTGTTGTAGAATATGAAGAAATGCAAATAATCTTTGAAGAGATCAATATTAACTCCCATATCAAAACAATATATACACTGATAATTGGAAACTTCAAAATGAAAGCAGAAGTAGACAAAATTGGTGAAAAATACATTGGAGAAAGAACATAGTTCAAAGGAAGGTTCAAAGACCAATGACCTCAAAATAATAATTATGAGTATACATTATGAATATATACTTTGACAAAATATTCAAAAACTTTGGTCATGGTAATAATTGAATAATATCTCAAAAGGAAAATAAAAGTTTTACTGATAGAAGATGAATCATTGATTATTTGGGTATTATGGACTAATAAGAGACCTGGGTAAAGTCCAAACAATAATTTAAAGTAGGCATACAATTAACATACAACTAGATTATTAATCATGAAAAAAGTTCTACAACAATTTACATTAAAATGAAAATTAGTGAATGAAAGGAAAATAATTTATATTGCTTCAAATGAAAGTTTTAACTAGTATAAAGTGATCTCAGTTATAAGAAGACCAAAGGCTACTAAAAAGTTATTCAGCAAATACCTGAATTATAACTAAGTTGTCATATAAATATATATTGTCATATAAAATTAAGGTTTAGGATGAATCTGTATTTCTATCTGTTTCTGTCTCTGTCTCTTTCTCCATATATATATATATATATATAAACAAATGTACATATATGTACATATGTCTTTATAGATGGAAATGTGTTTTGTACATATAACATAAATGATGTCAATAATAAGTGGCAATGTTAATACAATAACATGTATATAATATTAAATGCCCTCAGTACAAAAACTGACTTCAAATATTTATAATTTCTATAATATAATCATTTTATTGTTCTTGCTAATGAAATAAAGTATTTTGAATCAATCCTTGCTTTCACCTTTCATACCTAACTTATATTTATATGTACACAAATTAAATGAAAACCTCAATAGACATGGTATTTCTTTAGTTTAAGATTGACATTTTTTGCAATTGCTTTATTTTTCTGCTTATACATTTATATTACTTTTTAAAATATACATTTCTTTATGAAACATGTTGAGAGAAAAAAATAGAACAGGGAAAAAATCATAGGAAAAAAAAAGAAAAAAGAACTGAACATAGCATGTGTTGACTTACATTGAATTGTCATAGTTTTCTTTCTGAATACAGATGGCATTTTCTGTCCAAGGTCTATTGGGTTTACTTTGGATCACTGAACCACTGAGAAAAACCAAGTCTTTTATAGATGGTCATCACACATCCTTGCTGTTATTGTGTACAATGTATTCCTGGTTCTGCTTGTTTTGCTCAACATGAATTCATGTATATCTTTCCAGGCCTTTCTAAAATCAGCTTGTTCATCACTTTTTATAGAACAATAGTATGCCATTATTTTCCTCTACTTATTCAGCCATTCTGCAATTGATCGACATCTACTAATTTTCAATTCCAATTCCAAAAAGAGATGCTACAAACATTTTTGCACATGTGGGTCCTTTCCCCTTCTTTATGATTTCCTTGGGATCAGGCCTTAAGGAATGATTTTTGTTTGATTATAGTGCAGCATTGTATTTACTGAATATATATGCACATGTATGTTTGTGTACACATATATGAGTGTATGTGTGTACATGTATGTACATGTATATTGATGTGTGTATATACACAAACAACAGCAAATATAAATATATAGGTATACATTGCACATTTGTTGTTATTATATGTATATGCCAAACAACAACAGCAAATATATACTTATATTTGTTATTGTTGTTGTATATGTATGTGAGTGTATATGCAGTTGTTGTTTATTCATTTTAGTCAATTCTGGCTCTTTGAGAACTCATTTGAGTTTTTCCAGGAAAAAATACTGGAGGGTTTTGCTATTTTCTTTTCCAGTGGATTAAGACAAAGTGATTTGCCCAAGGTCACACAGTAGTAAATATCAAGTCTTCCTGACTCTAGAACCAGCACCCTATATACTGTGCTAAGGCTCAGGACTGAATTCGGAAAGACTGATTTTACAAGGTTCAAATACAGCTTCAGACACTCTCTGTGTGACCCTGAGTAAATCAGTTGATCTTATTTATCTTAGCTCCTCTTCTGTAAAATGATCTGGGGAGAAAGAAATGGCAAACCATCATCTTCATAAGAAATCCAAGAGGTGTCAGAGGTGAATATGATTGAAATTACTGAACAATCACCACACACACACACAGACACACACACACACTACACATATGTGTTTATGTTTAAAAACACAAATATATGAACATGTAAGCATATATAGATGTATATTTGTACATGCACATACACAAAATTTATGTATAGGTGCATAGATATTTATATGCATATAAACATATATGTGTATATAAATATTTGTGTATGTGTGTGTTTATATGTATGTATATATGTGAATATATATTTATGCATTCATTAATCCAGGTAAAGACACTCAGTAAATGACAATTGTCAGTATAGTAGAAAATTAAATAAAGCCTTCATGCAACTTTTAATCAGATAGAATATGACAACTGTAAAAAGGAATAAATGTAAGTAAATATGAATACACATGTTTTATGCATAAATCTATATTTGTAGATATATATGTATATATATATATACATATGATCAGGCATGTTTAGTATATTTACAAATTTATATGTGTAAGTATATTTATAAATAAGCATATACATTTGTATATAAACAACTATCTTAGTTTTTAGCCAATTCACATTGACCTCTGCTATAATAAATGAGACTAAAATGGAGGCACAGAGAAACTCAGTTCTTGTCTATAATTTGTTTCTTTCTTTAGTTCAAGAGGGAGTCAATTTGTCTTCTTGTCAGCTACTTAAGGAGTTTGTGCAGATTAACATGGTCAACACAATAAGTTTCTCTAAAAACAAATTTAGGATCAAGATATTGCTCACAGATTATGGTATATGCCCATTTATTATATGTCTGGACTATTATTACTATTGTTGTCTTGTAACCTCAGCCTAAATGTCTCACAAAGTTTATTTTATATGAACTTCAATTATTCAATCAAATTTGTGTGAACTGTTACAAGAACAGCTTGCAAAAGGGTCACCTCATTAGCTTCTCATTTAGACACTAAGGTCAGAAGCAATACCATGAACTAACTGATTTGAGTTATAGGCTTCCTAGTCTGCTTTCAGAGAATAGTAAAAAAAATGCTGTTAGCTCAATTTTTTCACTTATTTTATCAGCCATAATATTTTATGTAGTATCTAAAATAGATAATATAATAAAAAAAATTGGTGTCTTTTTATCCTCTATAATCTCATCTTTGATTTGAAAATTTTAGACCTTTAAATCAACAGGCCTAATCATAGCTATGTAGAAGAAAATCAAAATTAAAATCTTATTCCATTTGTAGAAATAGTCACTGTGTCATTTTTTTCTTGAGTTGTGTGTTTATATCATTACTCTATATGAATCTCCTTATGAACATGTTGGGAATATTCATCTACACAATAATATTGGGATAAAACTCATCAAAGCAGATTATCCAATGAGAAATTCATTTTTCAAACAGAACTTTCCCTTGAATAGAATGAATCCATGAACTTAATTTTTTCCTTGAATGAATTGAAAGTTAAGAGAATCTTAAGGAAGATAGGAAGGAAAGAAGCCTTTTATTCCAAAATAGTGTTCAAGTTGAAAACAAAAATAGATGCAAAAAACTTCAAGTACATTTATTGGCAATGAAATCATGTTATTGTATTGATGGTAAAATGGGGACGTTTTAGAATATCAGAGCTTCTGAGAAAAGTCATTTGATGCTATTTACAAAATCATAGAAAAAGAAGATTCAGATGAAAGAGTTATCAATTTAATTTTGTAGATTTTAGAGACAGGACTTGAATACAGTTCTTCCTGACTCAGGACAATTTTTTATCCACAATACTATAATTATATCAAGAATTATATCAAGCAAAATTTTTCCAATAGCTTGGATAATGAATTTCAAAATAGAAAATTCTTTGAAGAATCTATTTTTTTTCTGTAAAGAAAAAAAATTAAAAATCTTATTAAACTAGGATGATAATAGGAAATTGGAAACTGCTCCAGTGAACATAGGGCAAAGAAAAAAAAAACTCTTTTTTTATGAACTAAATTGTGATTAAAATTTTTGTGCAGTCCTAAAATTTTTTTTATTGGTTTAATAAACACATTTTAATAGAAAATTACACATGAGTGATAAATCTATCATGTATACATATATACATATTTGCTTATGTATATTCATACATACTCATGTACATCAATCTATGAATAGTGAAATGTAAAATGCAGATTTTCATTTTTATGGCAATAACTGATCAAAACCTATTTTTATATAAATCTCTTTCCAGATACTATGATGTTTACTATCCTAGCTAAAATAAAGTGGCTTATTTCATTTATATGAGAGCTGCCTTTTTAGGAATGAAAATGAAAACAGATGACACCCTTTTTAGAATATCAGTTGCATTGAGCTTCTATATTTTTCATAAAAGATTTTGATGTTCCTAAACTCTATGATTATTTTGCAGAATAAAAAACTTGGAAAGTAGACCTTAATGCTATAGATATTTAATTTCCCCCCTTTACCATAATTTCCAATGACAAATAATAAGTGAAGAGCATTTGTATTCAAATGGGAGAGATTCTAACTATGAAAGCAGGGAACTGGATGCATATATTCTTTGGTACTACAAATTTATTTGATATTTTTATTAATGGAATAAAACCTGTTTTATAATTTTTTGGGGTGAAGGCAGGTTAAAGAAGGCTAAACCTGTGATTTAATTGTTCTAGAAAACATATCAGTCCAGATCATCTCCAGATTTTCAATGTTTAATTTTATAGAATTACCTAAGGCAATTCAAGTTCACAGTTAGTATGTGAATAGACAAGATTTAAAGCATCCCTTCTTGACTCAAAAAGAGGGGGTCTAAAGTTACACCCATTCCCACAATTTCCCACAATTTTCATATCTGATGACTTTTACTTAATCTTTATCCTTGTGGATCTCTCTGTAGCATATCACACTTCATGACCATTTCCTCCTGTATAATCTCTTTTTTTTCAGTTTACATGAAACTATTGTTTCTTAGTTCTTCTATTATAAGTCAAACTTCACCTTCTGAGTTTAGTCATGTCAACAGTAATTTTTAAATGTTCCCATTGCTTGCCAGGCATTGACATTGAGGAGAATGGGAAATGGATTCTTGTAAAATGTGTAATTATAGTGATATTTGACAGCCATAGAATTTGATCAGTTTAACAGAGTGTATTAATAACGAGGTAATAAATATTGGTAATGGTGGCAAAGGATTCTCTGTCTTCAAGGGGAGACCAGGATATAGTGATTGTAAGGAGATGGAAAGAATGAGTATAGTTTAATTTATCATCTTACCATGAACAAATTAGAAGAGCAAGGGATAAATTACCTATTAGATCTTTGGAGAAGGGAGGAATTTATGCTCAAAAAAGAACTAGAGAGTATTCTAAAAGGCAAAATGAACAACTTTGATTACATTAAATTAAAAAGGTTTTGCACAAACAAAATCAACAGAAACAAGATTAAAAGGGAAGAACAAAAACTGGGAAATATTTTTACAATCAATGTTTCTGATAAAGATCTTATTTCTAAAATATATAAAGAACTGTCAAATTTATAAGACCAGAAGCCATTCCCCAATTGATAAATGGTCAAAAAATATGAACAGATAATTTTCAGATGACAAAAATAGTGCCTTCTATAGTCATATGAAAAGATGCTATAAATCATTATTGACTAAAGAAATGAAAATTAAAACAACTCTGAGGTACCATTTCACATTTCTCAAATTGGCTAAGATGACAGGAAAAAATAATGATAAATGTTGGATGGGATGTAGGAGAACTGGGACATAAATGCATTGTTGGTGAACCTGTGGAATGATCCAATCAGTCTTGAAAGCAATTTAGAAGTATGCCCAAAGGGTTGTAAAACTGTGCATACCCTTTGGTCCAGCAGTGTCACTACTGGGTCTGTATCCCAGGGAAATCATGAAAGATGGAAAAGGATCCACATGTGTAAGAATGTTTGTAGCAGTTCTTTTTGTGGAAGAAAAAAATAGGAAAATTGATAGATGCCTATCACTTGGGGAATGGCTGAACAAGGTGTAGTATATGACAGCAATGCAATATTATTGTTCTATAAAAATGATGAATAAGCCGATTTTTAGAAAGCTCTGGAAAGATTTACATGAATGGATGCAAAGTTAAATAAGCAGAACCAGGAATACTCTGTATACAATAAAAACAAGAATGTGTGATGATCAACTATGAAAGTCTTGGTTCTTCTCAGTAGTGCAATGATCCAAGGCAATCCCAATAGATTTGGGATTGAAAAAGCCATCTTCTTCCAGAAAGAGAACTATGGAGATTGAGTATAAATCAGCTTTTTTTCTGTTTTTTTTTGTTTCAAAAAATCCCTTTTGTTCTGCTTTTTTCCTCTCAAAATGATTCATAAAGCAATGTGTATGAAAAATAAATAAAAATTTAAAAATATATAAATTAAAATTATATTAAAATTTTTTTCTTCCTTATACCACACTCTTAATATAGCAGTGCTGCAAGCATTTGTCTTGGATTTTTTTTCAATACAATATTCTATACACTCTTATTTACTTCAATCATCCTTATGTAGATAATTTCCTCATCAATAGGTCTAGTCTAAATCTCTCTCCTGACCTCTAATCATACATTACTTAATAAATTATCTCAAATTGACATATGCCCTAAATAAACTCATTTTCTTTGCCTCAGTTTCCATTTTTCTCTTTTAAATGTAATGATTTCTGCTAAGCACACTATCATCCTTAGTATTTACTTGTATTTAAGAAGTAGAAGTCATTTTTCAAGCCCTTATTTTCTGTTTTAACAAAACTGTAATAATACTGCTCTGTTTGTGCTACTTTCTGCACTTTAAACATTTTCTTATGTATATTTAAATGTTTTATAAATTCTTTTGAACCTAAATACTCTGAAGATTGATAACCAAAATAAGAGATGTTAGAGAAAGGAACAAAGTCTTGGAAAAGTTTATGAATAATGTAAATGTGATTCTCACAGAGAGGGGCCTTATCATTGGACACCAATAGACTCATATCAATGGTGTTGGAGAATAATCCCTAGTGCCCAAATTACTTCTAGAATTATGGATATAGATTAGGAAGAAATTTCAGATATATAGTCTTAACCCACCATTTTATGCCTCATTTTATAGATGTTTCCGAGTCACAGAGCACTACTATACTGCAAGTCCAATTGATAGCAAGGAGCCAAGATTCAAAGACTGACCTTCTGATTTCAACTTCAGTTGATTATTTCAGTTTGGGTCGAATTGTGTTTGAAATACTCATTAAATATATTGGGAAATATGTCAAGCAGACATTTAAGTGAATACTGAATATCAGGACAGAGGTTAGAGGAAAAAAAAATCAGAAAGTGCCTGTGTAAAAGGGATAATTTGTAGACATGTAAGTATATGAAATCAGCAAAGAGAGAAAAAAAATGGACTAAGCCTGAGATGATTCCTGCAATTAGCAGCAAAAAGGAAAAGGTGAAGACCAGAAAAAAAAATGTTGCCAAAAAATAATATCATCTGCAGAAGGAGAAGGAAGAAGTATTCTTGGGGAAAAATAATTTCAGCAGTGGTGAGAAATAGAACCAGGTTGCTGGAACAGAAACATAAATAGGTGCTGAGGGAGAAGAGACAGAAATTGTGGGCTATTATTTCTGGATGCTTGGCTATGGATTGGGAGGGACAAAAAGATGATTGCATACTGTCTAATAAATAATGGGTTTTTAACTGCTGAATAACAATTCTGTCATTATCTTATTTAAAAAAAAACACAAACTTCTTCCTGTGATCATGTATTTCATTATGTTAAAGTGAAAAGGAGAATCCTTATATGAAATTAACACCGCAGCTACTATATCAAGTATTATTTTTAAATGAATAACGAAAAAACACAGCATCTTATAATATTCATGGACATCAGTCATTTCTTCTCAAATTGTGTTTTGATCAATATCAGGGAACTTATTTAAAGGTATAATACACCACTACAAAGATGTCAAGAGAAATAAACCATGAATACATTATACATGGCATCCAATATATACATTATAGTTCTGTAAAAATGATGAACAACAAGATATAGACAGGGTAAAGTGTAGGTTTTCTCACAGAAGCATTCATTAGCATTAAGTGAAATCAGAAAAGATATTTCTTGCAGAATATAAGATTTTACCTGACACTAGGAAAAAGGCATAAAACCTAGAAGAGATGAGGAGGGAAGAGAAGAGAACTCGCCAATGCAAAAAGTGCTTATATGTAAGATTAAGAATTTGCTGTGAATTTGGAGCTATGCTCAAAAAGTTATCAAACTGTGCATACCCTTTGACCCAGCAGCATTTCTATTGGGCTTATATCCCAAAGAAATCATAAAGAAAGGAAAAGTTCCCACATGTGCAAGAATGTTTGTGGCAGCCCTTTTTGTAGTGGCTAGAAACTGGAAATTGAATAGATGCCCTTCAATTGGAGAATGGCTGAATAAATTATGGTATATGAATATTATGGAATATTATTGTTCTGTAAGAAATGACCAGCAAGATGATTTCAGAGAGGCCTGGAGAGACTTACATGAACTGATGCTGAGTGAAATGAGCAGAACCAGGAGATGATTATACACGACAACAACAGTACTATATGACGGTATAGTATAGTATATAGTATAGTATATAGTATATAGTATTTTTTTTTGATTCTGATGGACATGGCTCTCTTCAACAATGATATGTTTCAAACCACCTCCAATTGTTCACTGAAGAAAGCCATATACACCCAGAGAGAGGGATGCAAAATGTGGACCACAACATAACATTCTCATACTCCTTGATTGATGTTTGCTTACATTGTGTTTCCTTTATCTGATATATCGTTTGTGTAGATAAGATTTTTCTTGCACAACAATGATAAGTTTGGAAATATGTATACATATATTCGATTTGCCAATATTTTAACATAATTAACATGTAGTGGATATCCTGCCATCTAGGGGAGGGGTGGGGAAGTTGGGGAGAAAAATTGTAACGGAAAGCTATGTAAGGGTTATTGTTGAAGAATTACCCACACATATGTTATGCAAATAAAATAAAAT
This sequence comes from Myrmecobius fasciatus, assembly GCA_023553655.1. NCBI lineage: Eukaryota > Metazoa > Chordata > Mammalia > Dasyuromorphia > Myrmecobiidae > Myrmecobius > Myrmecobius fasciatus. The sequence goes on from JAJPUD010008390.1 coordinate 29,817, forward strand.
TAAAAAAAAATAAATGCCTATGAAGTGAAAAAAAAAGAATTTGCTGTGAAAACCAGCAAGGAATTGTATCATCAGATCAAAGAATTCTTGCAGATGTGTAAGTTGTCAGAAAAACTGGAAAATTCAGAAGGATCTACAATGCTTAGGGTTTTAAAAGCCAAACAAAATTTTGTTTTTGATTTTATTGAAAATATTAAATTTAGGGGCAGCTAGGTGGCGCAGTGGATAGAGCACCAGCCCTGAAGTCAGGAGGACCTGAGTTCAAATCTAGTGCCAGACACTTAATATTCCCTAGCTATGTGACTCTGGGCAAGTCACTTAACCCCAATTGCCTCAACAAAAAAAGCAAAAAAGAAAATATTAAATTTATTGAGTTAGGGAGGGTGACATAGTCTGAATTTTGATTTAGTACAATCAGTTTGGTGCAACTTCAGGACTATCGCACCAAGGAAAAGATATTGCAAGCAGCTAGAAAGAAACAGTTCAAATCCCGAGGAACTGTCATTAGAATTACACAGGATCTGTCAGCTTCCACATTGAAGGATCGAAGGGCCTGGAACCAGATATTCCGAAAGGCAAAAGAACTCGGATTACAGCCAAGAATAAGTTATCCAGCTAGAATGAGCATCATCTTCCAGGGAAGAAGATGGTCATTCAATGATACAGGAGAATTTCACCTATTTCTAATGAAAAGACCTGATCTGAACAAAAAGTTTGACCTCCAGATAGAGAACTCGAGAGAAACATAAAAAGGTAAAAAGGAAATCTCTTGAGAACTATATTCCTACTATAGGTATCCTTTAAAGAACGGCAGTATAATTTGATTTTTCTTTGATAATCATGGAAAAGAAAATAGAGGTGGAAGGGATACCATACTGAAAAAGAAAAAGGGGGGAGGGGGGAAAAGAAGGCAAAATAAAGTAAAAATAAAGAAGGTAAAATAAGGCAAAATCTCATAAAGAGACATAGAAGATCTAATATAATTGAGGGAAAGAAGGGAGGGTGATGAGTATTGTGTAAACTTTACTCTCATTAGATTGGACTCTAAGAGAGTATATCAGACACATTTGGCTTCAAAGAAAGCACTGACCCTCCGTGTGGGAAGGTAGGAGGGAGGGGAGAAAAGGAAAGGGATAAACTAATAGAAGGATTAGGGGAAAGGTATAAAGGGGAGGGAGGGACTATAAAGGGAGGAGGATTATTGGTGGGAGGTGGTCATCAAGAGCAAAGTACTGGGGAGGGGGAAGGGAGAGAGGGGAAAGGGAAGAGATAATCATAACTCTGGGTAAATAAGATGGCAGGGAGTACAGATATAGTTATTTTAACTGTGAATGTGAATGGGATGAACTCTCCCATAAAACGGAAGCGGGTAGCAGACTGGATTAAAAGCCAGAATCCTACAATATGTTGTTTACAAGAAACACATCTAAAACATAGAGATGCATACAGAGTGAAGGTAAAGGGCTGGAGCAGAATCTTCTATGCTTCAGGTGAACAAAGAAAGACAGGGGTGGCAGTCCTTATCTCGGATCAAGTAAAAACAAAAATAGATCTAATTAAAAGAGATAAGGAAGGAAACTACATTTTACTAAAGGGTTCCATAGACAATGAAGCAGTATCAATACTTAACATATATGCACCAAGTGGTATAGCATCCAAATTCCTAGAGGAGAAGTTAAGAGAGATGCAAGGAGAAATAGACAGTAATACTATACTAGTGGGAAATGTCAACCTTGCTCTCTCAGAATTAGATAAATCAAATTCCAAAATAAATAAGAAAGAAGTTAGGGAGGTTAACAAAAGGCTAGAAAAGTTAGGTATGATAGATCTCTGGAGGAAACTGAATGGTGATAGAAGGGAGTATACTTTTTTCTCAGGGGTTCATGGAACTTATACAAAAATTGATCATGTGTTAGGACATAAAAACCTCAAAATCAAATGCAGAAAAGCAGAAATAGTAAATGCATCCTTCTCAGATCATGATGCAATAAAACTGACATGTAATATAAGGCCAGGAGAAAATAGACCACAAGTTATTTGGAAATTAAATAATCTAATCCTGAAGAACGAATGGGTGAAAGAGCAAATTACAGACACAATCGAAAATTTCATCCAGGAGAATGACAACAATGAGACAACATACCAAAATTTGTGGGACTCGGCTAAAGCGGTTATAAGGGGTAATTTTATATCTCTAGATGCTTACTTGTGTAAAACAGAAAAGGAGAAGATTAATGAACTGGGCTTACAATTAAAAAAGATAGAAAAAGACCAAATTAAAAACCCTCAATTAAATACCAAATTGGAAATTCTGAAAATTAAAGGGGAGATCAATAAAATTGAAAATAAGAAAACTATTGAATTAATAAATAAAAGTAAGAGTTGGTTTTATGAAAAAACCAACAAAATAGATAAGCCTTTAGTTAATTTGATTAGAAAATGGAAAGAGGAAAATCAAATTATCAGTCTCAAAAATGATAAGGGAGAACTTTCCTCCAATGAAGAGGAAATTAGAGTAATAATTAGGAGTTTCTTTGCCCAACTTTATGCTAATAAATTTGATAATGTAAATGAAATGGAGGAATATCTACAAAAATATAGATTGCCCAGATTAACAGAAGAGGAAATAAATTATTTAAATAGCCCTATTTCGGGAAAAAGAAATAGAACAAGCTATTAATCAACTCCCTAAGAAAAAATGTCCAGGACCAGATGGATTTACATGTGAATTTTACCAAACATTCAAAAAACAATTAATCCCAATACTATATAAACTATTCGAAAAAATAGGGAAAGAAGGTGTACTACCAAATTCCTTCTATGACACAGATATGGTGCTGATAGCTAAACCAGGTAGGGAGAAAACTGAGAAAGAAAACTATAGACCCATTTCCCTAATGAATATTGATGCAAAAATTTTAAATAAGATTTTAGCAACAAGATTACAGAAAGGCATCCCCAGGATAATACATCATGACCAAGTAGGATTTATACCAGGAATGCAGGGCTGGTTCAATATTAGGAAAACTATTAGCATAATCAATTATATTAATAACCAAATTAATAAAAACCATATGATTATCTCCATAGATGCAGAAAAAGCCTTTGATAAAATCCAACACCCATTCCTATTAAAAACACTGGAGAGTATAGGAATAAATGGG